>JAJONR010004007.1:0-37106 GCA_029582245.1 Solanum etuberosum | reverse complement strand
CCCCCCCCCCCCCCCCCCCCCCCCCCCCCCCCCCCCCCCCCCCCCCCCCCCCCCCCCCCACGAAGGTCTCATCCTGCCATTCATTAAAAATGAAAGATTAGTGTAAGTATTCCCTTGTGAGAAAATCAGACAGACTATTATCTGATCCTTTCTTATAATGAATATCAAAATTAAATGGGGTTAATAAAGCCTGTCATCTAGCAAACATTTGTTTTGAAACATCATGTTTACAATCCTTATTAAACATGAACTTAGCATCTTGACAATCTGTTTTTATTAAAAACTTTTGATTATATAAGTCACCTCGAAATTTTAAAATACTTTTCACAATAGCCAAATTTTTTTTTGCTACGGTGGCATAGTTTTTCTGACTGTTGTTCCATTTGCTAGAGTAAAATTGCACAATGTAATCCTGCTTATTGTCAGGGCAATATTGTGTTAGAACACCACCATATCCTATATCTGAAGCATCAGTCTCTACTGTTTTCTTCCAGTGCGGATTGGCTAATGTAAGGCAAGGAAGATTTTTAACTTAAGACTTAATTCGGCGAATAGCTTCAGTATGACTATTATTCCACGCAGGAGAATTCTTTTTGAACCTATCATATAATACAGCTGTATCTTTTGCTAGATCCTTTATAAAAGGGGCAACATAGTTGAGACTTCCAAGAAATCTTTGTAACTGAGTCTTATTAGTCAATATATCAGGAAATTTAGAAGCAAATTCAATACTTCCGTTTATAGGATTAATTTTTTCTTTCTCAATATAATGTCCCAAAAATCTAACCTTTGTTTGGAACAGTGTCATTTTTTGACTAGAGATAACTAATCCATTCTGGATAATAATTTTTTTAAATAAATCCAAATGCCTGAAATGTCTTTTCATATTTTTGGAGAAAACCAATATTATCTATGTAAACAATTATAAAATTGCTATAGGGTATGAAAATATCATTCATAATTTTTTGAAATTTTGATGGAGCATTTTTTAAACCAAAAGGCATAACGTTCCATTCGTACTGTCCCATAGGAACATTAAAAGCAGTTTTATACCTTTCTGATTCAGTAATTTGAATCTGCCAATAACCTGATTTTAAATCAAATTTTGAAAATATAATCGCATCATAAACTCTATCAAGCAAATCCTTTTTATTAGTGATAGGATATCTAATCCACTTAAGAGCTTTATTAAGGGGTTTATAATTAATAACCAGCCTGGGGACACCTCTTTCCTGTTCAGCATGTTTATTAACATAAAAGGCTGTACAAGACCAAGGCGACTTAGAATGCCTTATAAGGCCTTTCTGAAGTAAGGAATTAATTTCCTCCTTACATAATTCCAAATATTCATGATTCATCTGGCAAGGTCGAGCTTTAGTAGGAACATTACTATCATCAAAGCTGTCTTCATAAAGAAGGCTGACTACATGTTTTTCTCTATTTCAAAATTCATTTGGGTGGTCTCCACATATTTGAAGAGCAAATTGATTTTTTAGAAAAGAAATATCTTTTCAAATGAAATGACAAACTAACATCAAAATAATTAAGAAAATATTGTGACATTTATAAATAATTATTTCACTCTATTTGAAATTCAAGAAACTTAATTAATTATATAATATATATTGTAATTTATCCATGCTTTGATCATTGATCGTTTTACTTACTTTTGAAATCAGTTTATATTTCTGTATTGATTATAATTTTTTAAAAACTAAATATTATCAAGTATTTAATTTACCGTAGAAAGTGATAATTTTGTACTTTTTTGAGAACTTATACATTATTTTTTGGAGAATTTGATTTCAAATCATAATTGGATAAAATATATTGCGATGATCATGTATCTGTTTGCAACAAATTTTAAACATATTAAAAATAAATCAACCATAAATAAAATCTGAAGAAACAAGAATGTTTTATTGATAAATTAACACGGGTACAATTATGTTCTTCTATTGATTCTTCTCTCATAAGATATTTATCCATGATTTGAGGGCCGTTAGTGGCGTATTTCCTGAACTTGGATGATTTGGACTTGATTTCTATAATTCGAGGGTCGTTAGTGGCATATTTCTCGAACTATGATGATTTGGACTTATTTTCATAATTCAAGGGCAGTTAGTAGCGTATTTCTCGAATTAAGATGATTTGGATTTAATCTATTTATGAATATTCCATGAATTTGCGGAATATTTGAGATTTCGATCTCCTTATGGAATTTTTGAGATGCTTTTTCAAGGGAATATAGTCCTTTATATATGCATGAACTAGGGTTTAGGGTTGAATAACTTTCAAAAATCCTAATTGAAATTGAACACACCTTGTAGAGTCCCAACACGAATTGAACGCATCTTGTAGTGTCCTACAAAATTTCAATGTCTACATATGCCCCATGCTTTAAGGCTTGTCGGAGGATAGACTTGATGAAACTCAAAGACAAGACTTGAAGTACTCATTTCTTCACCTTTGCGGCTTCAGATTTGCAGATTTGATTTGTGATAGAAAAGATGAAGGGCAGATTTGGTCCCACTGGGCGTGCCAATTTGTTTGCAACAAATTTTAAACATATGGAAAATAAATTAACCACACAAATAAAATATGAAGAAACATGAATATTTTATTGATAAATCAATGCGGGTACAATTATGTTCCTCCCTTGATTCTTTTCTATATTTATCCATGATTTGAGGGGTGTTAGTGGCGTAATTCTCAAACTTGGATGATTTAGACTTGATTTTCATAATTCGAGGGTCGTTAGTGGCGTGTTTCTTGAACTAGGATAATTTGAAAATGATCTTCATAATTCGAGGGCCCGTTAGTGGCATATTTCTCGAATTAAGATGATTTGGATTTGATCTCTTTATAAATATTCAATGAATTTGCGGAATATTTGAGATGCCTTTTCAAGAAAATATAATACCATTTATATAGGCACGAACCGGAATTTAGGGTTGAGTAGCCTCCAAGAATCCTAATTTGAATTGAATACACCTTGTAGAGCCCCAACTCGAATTGAACACGTCTTGTAGAGTCCTACAAAATTTCAATGTCTACAGTATCCTTTCTCACTTGAGGGGTGAATTTGAACGTCTATTTAATGAAATTAACAACATATATATGATGATGCTATTAATTTTTTTATTTATGCCTTTGCATGTCCAAAATTTGGACCTAATGAAACAAGCTCTAGTGCAGGAGGATGTTGTAGTTGAATAAAGACAATGAATTGAGAGTATTAGTGGAAGGGGTGCAAGAAACACTAATGAAATTGACTTTTCTATGACCAAGTGTGGGTCTTCCTCCTAAAAATACATGTAAATTTTCCCCAAGGTCCACAATAAAATTCGAATGTGAAAACAAATATGTTTTGTTATTAAGTCCTTTCACGAGGGACGATGCTTTCATCAGCATTAACGTAGAGATCACTCTACCCCATCATTTTCAATAAATTTTAAAAATTACCTTGTTGTTGTCCGATAAATTATGTTATATGAAATTATTAAAGTTATATTTCTCATAAATTTTATGGAGTTGTTAGGCTATTATGGAACTATTTTGATAATTTTATTTGAATTTCATTAGACAGACCACCAAAATATGCTCTTAAAATTTTAATATTATAATATAAAAATTATTCCGTATGAGAGATATGCATGATGAGAAACCATCCTATACTATGCCGACCTTCATAATATTACAAATTTGACTCCCACACCCTAATAAATACACTGTGTGATACATGTAATATGTTCATCTATAAAATGGTTATTTTAAGCAATATCTGTTAACAATGATCTCTCTGAAGATTGTTATTATGGAAAAAAATTTAAACTATTGTTGACTCTTATAACAAAAATTAACTATTGGGAGAGACTTTAATGTGATAGTTTGTGCTACTGAAAAACTTAACAATAACTTTTAAAATAATTTTAAACTTACGTTTTTTAATTGCCTTAATTATTGTAATATGTTCGACTTAAGATTTCGGAGAAGTACACGTGATCCAATAGAAAAAAGACACGATAAAACAGACTTAAGATTTCGGAGAAGTACACGTGATCCAATAGAAAAAAGACACGATAAAACAATTTTAGAGCATTTTAATAAGATTAATACTCCATCTGCATTATTATGTTTGGCCTACTTTTTTTTTACTTCGTTAAACTTTTTTTTATTAGCAACTCTTTAATTTTAAAAAATCATTTATATAATTAACCACATACATAATTCGATTTAAAAAATAGAACCACCCAAACCTGCTGACCCAACCATTTCTTTTTACTTTATTTATATCTTCTTTTACAAAAAAAAAAAAATTAAAAAAATAATAATAAAATCCTACATTTCTAAAACCTCTACCAGAAGTACAGCCAAACGACCCCTTAACACACTAGGTCTTACATATACATCATCTACTTCTATTTAACTCCATATTCTCTACTCTCATTTTGCTTTCTTCTTCCGTCAGAGAACCAGGTACTTTCTCGTTTCTATTTTCTCTGGGATTTTGCTATCGATGATGTTAGATTTAGGGTTTTCCCGGACTTGATCTTTCGTTTTGCTTAGATGCTCCGTTCTTCATATCAGTATTGTAACTGCAGATCTGAAAACTTTGACCACGTGATTGCTTCAAATCTGAATTTATTTGATTCATTTCACATGTAGATTTAATTGAAGGGAACTAATACTATTAGCTTAGCTAGCGTTCTGGGAGAATATAGTCAGTTCATAACTATCTATTTATATCTGTAAAGCAAGGGGTAAAGCTTTCGTGCTTATTGTTATTGTTAGTTTTTCTAAGATTTGAGTAATTTTGAAGGTATCATATAGTAACAGGAAAGTTGAGAAATGAAACAGAACCTATGCTATTTTTATCTTCTCGATTTCACAGTGCTATGTCAATAAATTGCCAAAAACACAAGGAAGACAAAGGATTTAGATCGGTTGCTAGGTAAGCTATAATTTAAGTAACAAAAGAAGAAAAAAGAAAAAGAGTATTTGAAATTAAAATTGTGGATTTTTTTCGTGAAAGTTGAAGCTGTTTTGGCATAAATTTTACTTGGAAAAGGAGTTAGTGAAGATTGGTGAATAGAAACTAATATTTCACTTGAAAATAAACCTGATATACACCTTCATATCAGTATTTCAAACTTTCACTTGAAGTTTAGTATTTGAAAACACTCTCGGAAAATTCAGCATTTGCTAAATCCTCGTGGCCAGATTCAACATTTACAAATACTGAAATTACATCTTATGTCTCCTGAATAAAAAATGTAAATTAAGTCTGTTTTAAATATTTGTTTTTTTAATGAATGTTATTTTTTTTAAAAGAATGACCACTAGACCACTGGTTCGAGCTGTGGAAACAGCCTCTTGCAGAAATACAGGGTAAGGCCGCGTACAATTGATTTTGTGGTGTGGCCCTTCACCGGACCTGCGCATTGAGGGAGCTTAGTGAACTGGGCTGCCTTTTTTTAAAATAAAAATAAAAATAAAATTTAAGAGTAAGTAGTGAAATCCCGTTAACGCTTGGAGGTATGACTTTACACAAAGTGCTCCCTTAATTAGTATCTGAATTCTGAGGAGTTGCTGAAGATTCTTGTAATAACTAACAGTACACATCTGAAGTGCCTTTTGCAGTACCCTATGCTATTGGTAGGATTGGTCTCTTTCCCGTAACATTTGTTAATCACCAGTTTCGTCCGGTGTATGCTTAAATAAAGAACATATGCCCACTTTATAATTTATAGGTTCAGATTTGGTCAACTTGATCACCTCTTTTAATTATAGTTGAGAGGCAAAAACCTGCGTATATCCGGAATAGTAGCACACTGCTTAACCATTATTCTATGGTTTGAGAAAATGAATTTCTTAGTAGTCACCACCTCTTATTAAACTTGGAAGCTTGAGTAAAGCTCATAGGAATTAACTGTCTCAAAAATAGTTCACGGGGTATTGAACCCTGCTGCCAATAATTCAAGGGACTTAGTTCACTTGAAATTGATTGTGGAGAATGGTGATGGATAGATCCAGAAGTTGCTGTTTAGCTGTTTCTGAAGGCATGTTTTGTGGTATCCAGAATGTGATGTTCAATTACCTTTATATTTGTTGAATCAGGTGTAATTTCACATACAACAAAAATGGCTGAGTCTTCACGTGAAGATAATGTGTACTTGGCCAAGCTGGCTGAGCAGGCTGAGCGATACGAAGAAATGATTGAGTTCATGGAGAAGGTTGCAAAGACAGCAGATGTTGAGGAGCTGACTGTTGAGGAAAGGAATCTTCTTTCAGTGGCCTACAAAAATGTAATTGGCGCAAGAAGAGCCTCATGGAGGATAATCTCTTCAATTGAGCAAAAGGAGGAAAGCCGTGGAAATGAAGACCATGTCAACACTATTAAAGAATACAGAAGCAAAATTGAGGCTGAACTTAGCAAGATCTGTGATGGGATTTTGAGCCTCCTTGAGTCCAATTTAATACCATCGGCCTCAACAGCTGAGTCCAAAGTTTTTTACTTGAAGATGAAAGGTGACTACCATAGGTACCTGGCTGAGTCTCAAACAGGGACAGAGAGGAAAGAAGCCGCTGAGAACACTTTGTTGGCATACAAGTCTGCTCAGGTTTTTTTTTTGTTTTTTTTGTTTGCTCATGTAGGTGATCTATGGTGAACACTGTCAGTATCTCCTCGTAATTAACAATTCTGTTTTTTTTAATGTGTTCTGTTGTAGGATATTGCTTTGGCTGAACTGGCTCCTACTCACCCAATCAGGCTGGGACTTGCCCTTAACTTTTCCGTTTTCTATTATGAAATTCTCAACTCACCTGATCGTGCTTGTAACCTTGCGAAACAGGTAAAATTCTATGCTTTAGTTGATTTTTTGACTTGAATTACTCTCTCTCTCTCTGGTTAACTAACTTAGTCAGACTATCTTCCTAGTTCTTATAGATGATTTGTCATACTTGTCTATGGAACATTTATTTACTTGTACCACACTAATTTCCTTGTAAAAAAGGGAAAAGATAGTTGTACTACTTCAAGCTATGCATGTACGTTTCGATCGGGAATCAATTTTAGCTTTGGTGCCTCATAATGACAATGAAGCTTGGTGTATGATGTTTGAGTGATAGGAATGTTTTTTGATATTTTGAATTATTTGATTTATGCCTGCCATTTTCTCTGGTTGGAGTAAAATGCTTTGTCTTTCCGTAATGCGAATTCTTCTCCTTTTTCAAACCGGAAGGAGAGCTTATTTACTTTGCGTGCTTTCCTGTGGTTTCCTGTTCTTGTCAGGATCTTGTCTTGGGTTGAGGTTGTTTTCCACACTAAAATTTCGATTGATGCTTGTTCAGGATTTTGTCCTTGTCTATGTCCTAGGCTCCTAGCAGCACAGTATTTAGTGCTAAGTTCTTGAACTAGGTACTGTTAGTTGTGGACATCCTTTTTTAAACATAGGGTGATAGTTCATCTGACCACTCTGTAGGTTACATCTTATATTACAGTGCTTCCATTAGAATTAGCTGTCTTTGTACCTATATGTTGGTCATACATATTTTATACGTCTATAGAAAGAGTAATTTCATTTAACTCGCTTAGAGATAGGAATTACGTTTGAATTCAGAATTCTAAACCTATATCTAATGCATCCTGAATAGCTTTTTGCTTGTGCCCGAATATGACCATTTAATTGACAGTTTGACTTGTGCGACCCAAGTAATAAATCTTTTTGCTCCTGTACTCAAAGTCAGTCGCAATTAACTGTTAGGATAATTTAGAAGACTAGGAACCAGCATCTTCTTATAACTAGAGTGGTAGGATGAATTAGAGTCTAACTTTGATGATGGAATTATCTACCTTTTCCTCTTTTTCTTCTTAGTTGAATATTTTGGAATGTCCATTATTTGACTTTGTAAACTTAGGCAGAATTAGTTTGAGAGTAACAGCCACTAGTACTCTGTCACAACCCTAATTAGTTGGGATGGGCTATATTAACTTCAAAATTTGTTTTAATTCTTATATAATTGTTTCATGAATACTTAATAAGTTATTCTTTAAAACCAATTAGGGGTTCTCCTTATTTTTAAGAAGGCCCAATTAGGGGCTCTCTAGCGCTAGTGGTTCTTTACTTTTGCATGGACATACAAATTTCTAAAAAAACTCCTAATAAAACCCGATTGGACGTGATTGTTTGCAACTGCAACTAATTGGTTTCATCGCTATCAGTCTTTTTCTTCCATTGGGTTCTGTTTTTCGACAAGTCTGCATAATAGATCCAAAGGATGGTAGGTCCTTTGAGACAAAATCTTAACTTGTTATTTTCGTTCTACCTTGTCGTCTTTAATACCTTCAGTTATCATACATCTATGGAACGTTAGATTTACATAGGACATAACCAAATCATCCCAGTCAGGTTCTTTTGTCTTATGTCCTAAGTGTGCAGTAGTACATTCAGTCTAAATTTGTCATTCTTATCTTTTATGGTCTCACATCTTTCCTAACATTTGCCTTTTTATATTACTGACCTTGTAAGCACAACATTTATTTTCATATAACATTGTTGGTGTCATAGTCGCTCTACAAAGCTTGCCTTTCACTAGTGTAGGAATTTCTTATGGCATTACTGTAAACTCCTCCATCTTACCCATCATATTTTAACTTTGTGTATTACATTTTCATATTCATGAAACACTAGATCTAGATTCCTGAATCACCTATATTTAAACACCATAATTTCGTCTAATCTTGCTTTAACTTCATCATGGAGAGTCAAAGTTGGTGTGTATATTCTGTCTCATTTTCACTTGCACTAAAGTCCTTACTCTCCACTGTGTTCCCATGTTCAAGCATTTGGTTGACTCCCTCTCAGTAGCTTCATTAGTTAACACAAGGCAAATCCTTGTTTTGAACTGCTATATCACCTCCATTGTTCTCACAATGACGACAATTCTTTACCACATATCGTTTAAGGTATTTTTATTAACCATGTGAGGAATTAAGTCCGCCAAAGTGATAGAATCATATTGGCATTCTTTTCCATGTGGCTCATTTCTTATTTTTGATAAGTACTTTCCACGATACCATTGAGAGACATTCCCTTTGTGCAAGACTGGAATATGAGAACATGACAGCAGGGCTATATAGAAATAGTGGTTCTTCAGAAAAAAAAACTTCATTTATACAAATCTGTACACTTAGAGTGCTCCAAAAACAAAAACTGAAATATGAGAACTTAATTCCGGAGGGTCTCCTATTTCTTCTTCTCCGAATTTTCCGTATTACAGCATGCGGAATCACTGTCCAAATTTATTCCTAGTTTTGCTTTCTATAGCATGACATCCATTGCTCGAACAATGCTTGACATAATCTAGCCAACTCCGATCCAATTCAGCATCTTATTCCTATTGTAGTGGTAAATTTGCATCTGATTGGCTTATGACTGTCAATCTTAGCCTCCTACATGACCCCAACATTAGAAAACACTAGCTTGTACCTCTTCTTTTCCTTAATTTTTCAGTAGTTCAATATCAAACTAAAAATCGTTGTTAGGGGCAAGAGATAGCCAGACATCCACAGTAGGAGATTCATGTGTTTTAGTTTCATATGTCCATCATCTCAAGCTCATGAGTTGTAGTTTCTCAAGCTCAGAATCTAATTCATGTTCAAAACTTGTCTTTGAGTTCTTTAATTAATCATCATTGTTTAATTAAAATATCGTCAAGATATCTTGGTATATCACAACGAAATCTTCAATGTTTTGCAAAAAAAAAAAAAGTTCATTGTAAGAAATTTTATTATATTCCATGGAAATGGCTAAATTCTTGGACAATACATACATTTTTTTGGAGGAAGCTACTTATATAACTTGATTAAATATATATATTTTCTTTTCTTGAAGAGTAATTGATTTGGTAGTGTCATGTTGGAATATAGAGCCTGTTTGGATTGGCTTATTTAGGTGCTTTTAAGCACTTTTTTAGTGTTTGGGTAAATTTTTTAAAAAAGTACTTTTACGTACTTGTTTTAAGTCAATAAAAAAATAAGCCATAAGTTTGAATTTCTTACTTATGGCTTATGCTTACAAGTCATAAGTTATAAGCCCGCTCATAGTCACCTAATATGGAAGCAAATTATCATACATATTTTTTGTACAAAATAAATCCCCAATAAGCTGAAAAACTCTACAATAACCGAAGCAATGGAAAACCGACTTAATTGGTTTGATGCTCTTTTAGAGAAAAGTGTACCCAATCCGAGCCGCAAACATCCCTAGTTTCAAGTGCTATTTTGTTTGTCTTTGTTTTAGTTAGTTTTTTTCTTTCCTTCCGTCTTTCCCTTTTTGATTGAAGTAGTACACACTTTTGCAGCCCTACCAAAGCTGCAAGAATAGAAAAGTAAAGACGAATAATCCCAGAGTTTCTACCTATCTATAAAATAATCCTAGAATTTGTAGAAGCTTGCTAGGAGTACAGAACAGTCCTCTTCTATTTTGCTCATTGTAAATGTGGTTTCCGTACGTCTTCTACTTATTTATACAAATACATATATGTTATAATCTCAAAAAAAAAATGTTGAGACAAAAATATGCTCCTATTATTATTGGAGATATTTATAAGCAATGATGTTAAATTGCAGGCATTTGATGAAGCCATCTCAGAGTTGGATACACTGGGTGAGGAATCTTACAAGGACAGTACATTGATCATGCAACTTCTCCGAGACAATCTTACTCTTTGGACTTCAGACAATGCGGTCTCTCTCTCTCTCTCTCTCACACACACACACACATTTAGTCCCATGCACTAACATTTTTTTTTGGATTATCCTGTGTATATCCATAAAAATGGACTAGCTAGTTCCTGATGCTAAATTCTGGTATATTACACTTGTTTTAACTATTGACATGCTGATGTTGAATGTGTTTTTGTTGTAAACTATTCTAATTCCAGGATGATGCTGGGGATGATATCAAGGAAGCTTCAAAACCTGAGTCAGGCGAGGGGCAGCAGTGATGAGATAGTAGCATAGTCGTGTAGTCTTTATCTTATAGGGATGTTGGTGGAGGATATAGCAAGATTGTGAATTTAGATCTCCGATGGTTGTGTCACTGTTGAAACGGTTCAATATAAAACATGTCTCAGTGTGATAAGAATATGTGGTTAAGTCGATCGTGTAGTGCTATGATCATTAGAGTTGAATTGGTAGCATTACTTGCTTGTGTTGATATCTTTGCTCGTATTTTTGGCCTCATTTTCATGTTTGTGTGATTGAATTTGCAGTTGATAATCCTGGAAATATTTGTTCTTAAAATCTTGAAACACTCCCCTGAAATCTCTACCCACTGGGAGTCACATGGAAGAGAAGATTAGTATTGGCATGTGGACCAAAAACTTTCTGGTTCTGTGTGGTCGAACACGTTTGTTGCATTGATAGAAGGTACCAACACTTCTTTTTGGCTGTGATATTGCAACGTCAGTCAACAGTTTTATCTTAACCTCTTAGCATATATTCTTTTGATGCTTTGGGTGGAGACTAGGAAAAAAATGTAAGAACTTTAATACTTATTGATGATGTTATAAAATAAAATAAAAACTAGTGCAAGAATAAATTACACGAGAAGAGAGGGCAAGAATAAACTACACAACAAAAGAGGGATGGGAGAATTATTTTCTCACTTTTGTTTATGAACTTTTAAAAAATATTCTACAAGCGATTGCCTTTACTTTTATATCCCTGTTTCTAACTATTATCAAAGAGGAAGAATATATACTTTTATGGTATCAAAGGTATTTTCATGGAACACTTTTTTAACAAAATCGGATCTACAACATATTTTCATTATAAGATGATTTGGGTATTGTAGTGTGTGATTCATTCTCTTCTTTAAGAAACTTATTGAATGGTGAAGAAAAAGTTCTCATTCTCTTTTTAAAGAAAATTTGTTAAACAGTGAAGAAAAAGAAAAGAGCACTGAAGCGGCAAATTTGGTTGAAAATGGTGAAGAATTTAAGAGAACTTATTGAATGGTGAAACACCAAAGCTGCAGATTTGGCTGAAAATGGTAAAGAATAAGGAAGAAGAAAGAGAGAAGGTGTGGGTGGAGAAGGGATTTAAGAAGGTGGGGCCCAGTTATTAACTTTTGGATTGTATTAACTCAAATAAGAATTAAAATAGGGTTAATTTAAATGTCAGAGTAATTTAATTTAATTGTCAAATCTTAAAGGGGATTTTATCTTGTTGAAACTAGACTTTATTTTCTCTTTCTTCTTATTTATAAGCCGGACCAACACATCAATGACTAATTGTACCGGATGCAATGCAAGTTGTACTATTTATTTGGCCCATTTCAATTGAAGAGAGGACAAACTCTGCATTGTAGTATTGTACTAAAAGAAATATTAAATGTACTGACAATTGCTAGAACCAAGTGTGTACACTTTTTTTAGATACACATATTTAGCTTTTTATCAGCGGTATACACATTCATTTTCACTTTCTAGTCCAAATTTCCCGACATTATTGCTTCTTTCTTCTTTCCTCTTTCCTTCTGCATCTCTCTTTTGTCAAAGTATTTTTAATCCCATCAATTGGTCCTTCTTCGGCGTTGTTTGGAGAGCTCTCCGTCTTATGTTTAGCTGTTGGTTAGGTTTTTTATTTCATCAATTTTTTTTTCTGAAAATTTTACTGGCCCTCTATCTTAGGACGATTGGAACGGGTAATGATACAGGGAGTTTCACGTCTTTTTCTATGTTGATAATTTAGTTTAAAGGTACTTTTTTTTATTTGAAAAAGTTTTTATTGGTTGTTTGCATGTCATTTTTATGGCTTCTTACTATTTAGTGTTTATGCAGAATTCTCAGATTTAGCTAAAAGAGTGGCTTTTTTAATGGGTTCAAGAATTTTAATGGCGAAATTTGAGAATAAAAAGGGAAGAAATGAACTTCAGACAAAGAGCAAGAATAATGGAGTTTCAGACATGTGAAGAATTGTCAAAAAAAAGGAGAAAATGATGTTTTTTGTTATTGGTTTAAGAAATTTTCATGGCGGAATTTGAGAAGAAAGTGGGACTCAGAGAGAGCTCCAAATTTAAAGTTACTGCATTTTGTTATTTCTTCAATTATTACCGTTAAGCACTTCAATTTGAGCCTCTTTTTCTCTAATCTGTTTGTGTTTTTATTTGTTTTTTGTCTTCTTATGAAATATGAAGCTATTCTCTTTTTGGTGTATGAACACTGCATTGCATGATAGTACAAATAGCAACCTAAATCAGTTAAACTATGTTACCAGGACTCTTCAAAAATGTCATCGAATGCGTGTCAGATTTTTGGAGAGTCCACACAACTTAGCATTGCAACGAAGGCTGGAGACATTTATTATTTTTTATGGTAGTTTGGATCATAATCAAGAAAAAATATCTTATATGCAAGCATAAATTTGAAGATCTTAGTGGGGATACTTTTTGTTTTCAATATGACCTTTTCCTATTTGAATTCATTATAAGATTTTCTTTAGCGCGAGAGTACTAGGTTATTGATTTTGTATTGCTTTAAGAAACTGTAATTGACAATAAGGTTGTCGTGGAGTCGACAATGGTAAAAGACCGCCGTGAAATTTAATTGTAATTGGTATTATCCATGACACTTTGAAGGTAATTATGTCTTGATTTCTTTTTCATGAAATTGTACAATCTGGCACTCAAGTTAGTAGTCCCTCTTTTAACTCCTGAGCAATGTAGATGTGTTTCTTTCGCCAAACAAAATTTTAGCGAGAGAGGAGTTCCATTGTTTCTCGAAAGCAGAAAGAGTAGAATTCATTCGAGAAAGCTTGGTGGTCTTAAGAATGGTTCGGGTGGGGGATTTCTCTTAAGAATAATCCTACTTAACATTTTTTTTAGTTTAGCATGACAAATTTATCTGTATGATGTTATATTTGGTTATGTGATGTTAGAAAATGGATGATCTAGCTAAGCAGAATGTATGAGATTACTTCGTTTCAGTTTTTGAACCTAAAAAAAATAAAATTCGTTTCAGTTTGTCTTGTTAATTTCTTAATATTGTAACATGAAAAGGTAGTTTAAGTGAGAGTTACTTCATTATTTGATGATCTCACCTAGATTGCGGATGAATTTATATTTGATGTATACAGTATCAAAAGTATAACAGTATTACCTCTAATATGAACCACAAACTCTAGCTAGCTTTCATCTTAACCTCCTTATTCTTTTCTGGTATATGGTAGCCTTTCATCCTGATTCTACTGCTTAATAACCAATTGTTGTAGACTTCATGGTCTAATTCCTATTCATGACTACTATTTACTTTGATGTTCTTCAAGTTCTTTAGATCCAAAATTAATACTAATGTGCCTTTTGCACTTTTTTCAGGTTGAATGTGGATGTAGGTGCTGGGATTAGGGGTACGAAAGAAGGCGAAATTTCTTTAAAAATGAGGCATTAAAGGCAAAGATAGACAAAAAGGTCCTTTCCTCTCATTTATACTTTTTGTTAAATTTAATTTTCTAAATTTACGGAGTTTTTATTTACTCTATTCATCAGTTTATTCTATCATTTGCTTTTTGCTTAAAATTGGCATATATTCAATAAATGGGCACATGATTAACATCTCATCACTTTAGAATTCAATTACAACAACAACATACACAATTAAATCACACTAAGTGGGTATGGGGATGATAGACTCTAAGCAGACCTTGTCACAACCTCGTGGAGGTAGAGAGGATGTTCTCCAAAGATTGTCGGCTCAAATCACTTTAGAATTCAATTATGCCTTCCAAATGATTAAGGTTGAAAAGTTTTTGTATATTTTGATTGTTACTGAAGATTCAAATTATGTGCCCCTATGGCTTGAGCCATGTCATGTTAGGGTGTTCACGTGATGAGTTACGTGCATTAGTTATTGAAAAAAAGTATTTTTGTAGACCTGCATCCTAGGATATACGTTTTACAAATGAACTGGTGTTTTGAATGGTTGCTACAGACATCCACTCCTTTCCACAAAAAAAGAAAAACATAATAAGTTGCAATAGTCGGTCCAAAAGTTCTTATAAGCTGTAACTGATCTACGTTTTTGAGGGATCAAGTGACTATTACTTAAGTAAGTTCTGTTGGAATCGAAACTTGAGAAATTCACATGTCGAGTTGTGTTTAAGTGACAATTACTTTTGTATTGAATAAAATCTATCTCAACAGTGATTAATAGGACTCCTCAATTTATTTATTTTTTCTCAGGTGGAATGATAGTTCCTCCCATTACTATAATATCTCTAATTTTATTTCCTCTTCTCTTTTTGTATTCAAAGTTTATAGTTTGAGATTCGATTCACCTCATTGCAGGGAAGCACCATCTTGATCGACTACATTTGCACAAGTTATTGTCCTTGTGATGCAAGAGGGAGCCTGTATCACATATCCTAAATGTAATTACTAATGACTTTTGCAGTCCTCAACTACCTATGCATTGTGAATGTCTAATACAATGTGCAATATTTAAACCTTCAATTGATTTCATTTTGCGCTCTCTATATTTTTCGAAGTTCTCTATGAGTATTGACATCATCCTCAAAGCTGACAATGGAACTCTGAGGATGTAAATTCAATAAACATACTTGACCGCTAAGTTAAATGAAGGTTCAGTAAAATTCGGGTACCATTTCTCTTTTTACGTACCTTCTATATATTTATATTTATGTTTGTGTGGTATGAGGAGTTTTCATGGATTTAACTCCTTTGAGATGGAAAAGCATTTTGTATATTCTTTGTGACAAAAGATGTTTGATTGATTTTGAGAAATGTCAAGAAAAAGAGAATGAGCCTTAAGTTGGTTTAATAGATTTATTTGTTTGATGACCTTTTTATTAAATTCAATATTTAAACTTAAGTAGTAGATATTTTGTCTTTTAAACTTCAATTATTTTCCCTATCACCTGAAAAGAATGAACTAGCATTAGTTTGGTATTGATGTTCAAGTGCAGTACTTAAGAGGTAAAATTTAGCTATGATGGAGGGGTTGTTCACATGTACTGCACAACAATGTCTACACCAGTAAAAAAACGAAGTCAACAATATTTAAAATATAGCACACTTGAGGGGGGACAACTATTTCTCATGTACTTTGTTTTCATGTTCAATATCTGGAATGTCGAGTATGTTAAAGTAAAACAACACAACCAAGAATACTTTTCAGATTGTGATTTAGAGAACTTTATTTGACTTTTTTGCTACCATCATTTGAAATGCTTGTGGTTTTACTGATATAAGCATGACTATAACTATAGAACACTAGGACTTTCATGATGTCTTTGTTGGCTGGTAGATGTTTAATCATTAGTGAAGTCTCTGGTTTAACATTTCTTGCATTCTGATGCATATTTCAAATTAGGGCACTCGACTTTAACATCATCAAGAGCTATGTTTCTCAGCCAAGCTATTGGCAGAGCTTGAGGTTGCATGATGGGGTCATTAAGCTGTAGCATTCTTTGCAACTTCTTTTGAGGTATGCCAGAGAGATCTTATCCTCATGCTTTGGTGATGTTACAAATTCATGTAATGAAGTTTTTGGTCATGTCGAACTTATGATGTTGGGATGTGCTTTCTAGACGAGTTGAAATTTTGCATTGTAAATACAAAGAGGATTTGAAGAGTTGGTAGATTGTCTACAAATTTCACAATGTATTTGATGTACATGTACATTACGATATATATATCTTCAATCTTCAAGAACTTGATAGAATCTGGAGTTTTGCTATGATTTCGTGTAGTTTGTCCACGTGAAATTTTAGTTGCAATTATGTTTAACAAGTTGTAAAAATAATCCTACCTGACAATTAGTAAACTAGTGGTTTTGATGCGAAATGTCATAAGTGTGTAAGATAGAGTGATAGAGATGGATGGAATCTAGCTACTTTTTAACACTTTTCCGTTTGGCGATACTATATAAAATCATGAGATAAAGCTGAAGTTTTGTTTGGACATATTATTTAGATTTGATGTTGTATGTTTTTTCATAAACATAAAAACCCTATAAATTTGTAAAACTATTAAAATTGTCTTAACTCTTTATTTAATCTAGGGGAAAGGGTCTGAAAAATACTCCAACTTTGGCCGAAATTGCTGTTACGATACCAAATTTTATGGAGGACCTTTTACCCCCATGCACTATTTAATAGTGTATTTTAAAGGTATATATGTGCCCACACAATATTTATGATGTCCACGTGGACACATATATACCTTTAAAATACACTATTAAATAGTGCATACCCGGTAAAAGGTCCTTTTCAAAGTTCGGTATATTTATGAGGACCTCCGTAATGAGTTGGGGAACCTTCACGTATACTCACACCATTTTTTTAACATTCGTTTCTGCATTTACAAGCTTTTTTTTAAGAATCTCCCAAATTTCTCGATTTTTCGTGTGTATTAGCCATTGATCTGGCGCTCGGAGCACCCAAATTTTTTTTCTCAAAAATCTTTATGAGGACCTCTGTAATGAGTTGGAGAACCGTCACGTATACTCACACCAGTTTTTGAACGCTCGTTTCTGCATTTACAAGCCTTTTTTTATGAATCGCCCAAATTCCCCGATTTTTCATATGTATTAGCCCATTGATCTGGCGCCGGAAGCACCCAAATTTTTTTTCTCAAAAAACTTTATGAGGACCTCTGTAATGAGTTGGGGAACCTTCACGTATACTCACACCATTTTTTAAAGCCCGTTTCTGCATTTACAAGCCCTTTTTAAGAATCTCTCAAATTCCCCGATTTTTCGTGTGTTGGATCTGGCGCACGGATCACCCAAAACTTTTTTCACAAAAAACATTATAAGGACCTACGTAATGAGTTGGGAACCTTTACGTATACTCACACCATTTTTTCAACGCCCGTTTCCGCATTTACAATCCCCTTTTTAAGAATCTCAAAAATTTCTCAATTTTTTGTGGGTATTAGCCCATGGATCTGGCGCCCGGAGCACCCAAAAACTTTTTCTCAAAAAACTTTATGAGGACCTCTGTAATGAGTTGCAGAACCATCACGTATATTCACACTATTTTTTTAACTCCCGTTTCCGCATTTACAAGCCTTTTTTTTAAGAATATCCCAAATTCTACGATTTTTCGTGTGTATTAGCCCATTGATCTGGCGCCCAGAGCACCTAAAATTATTTTCTCAAAAAACTTTATGAGGTCCTCCGTAATGGGTTGGGGAACCTTCACGTATACTCACACAATTTTTTTAACGCCCGTTTCCGTATTTACAAGCCTTTTTTTAAGAATCTCCCAAATTCTCCGATTTTTCATGTGTTAGCCCATGTATCCGGCACCCGGAGCACCCAAATTGTTTTTCTCAAAAAACTTTATGAGGACCACTGTAATGAGTTGGGGAACCTTCACGTATACTCACACAATTTTTTTAACGCCCGTTTCTGCATTTACAAGCCCTTTTTTAAGAATCTCCCAAATGTGTATTAGCCCATTGATCTGGCTCCCGAAGCACTCAAAATGTTTTTCTCAAAAAACTCTATGAGGACCTCTGTAATGAGTTGGGGAACCTTCACGTATACTCACACCATTTTTTTAACGCCTGTTTCTGCATTTACAAACCCTTTTTAAGAATCTCTCAAATTTCCTGATTTTTCGTGTGTATTAGCCGTTGGATCTGGCGCTCGGGGCACCCAAAAGTTTTTCCTCAGATAACTTTATGAGGACCTCCGTAATGAGTTGTGGAACCTTCACGTATACTCACACCATTTTTTAACGCCTGTTTCCGCATTTACAAGCCCTTTTTTAAGAATCTCCCAAATTCTCTAATTTTTCGTGTGTATTAGCCCATGGATCTGGCGCACGGAGCACCCAAAAATATTTTCTCAAAAAACTTTATGAGGACCTCCGTAATGAATTGGGCAACCTTCACGTATACTCACACCATTTTTGACGCCCGTGTCCGCATTTAGAAGCCCTTTTTTAAGAATATCCAAATTCCCTAATTTTTCGTATGTATTAGCCCATGAAACTGGCGCCCAGAGCATCAAATTTTTTTTCCTGAAAAAACTTTATGAGGACCTCCGTAATGAGTTGGGGAACCTTCACATATACTTACACCATTTTTTTAACGTCTGTTTCCGCATTTACAAGCCTTTTTTTAAGAATCTCAAAAATTTCCCAATTTTACGTGTGTATTAGCCTATGGATCTGGCGCCCGAAGCACCCAAAAAAAATTTCTCAAAAAATTTATGAGGACCTCCGTAATGAGTTGGGGAAGATAAACTTTGGCAGTGCTAAGTGAGGACCACAGAGGCCCTGACGGATCGTGATCCTCATGACGAGCCGTGATGCTGCTCGTAGAGTTGAACCAGTGGAAAGACCTCGAGGAGCTGAAATGTGATTTGGCCAAATAAAGACCGCGGATACCCAGACGGACCGTGGTCATTATAACGGTTCATGGTGTCGCCCGTGGTGGATTTCCAGTGGGCAGGCCTTGAAGAGAGGTGTTTTGAGAATGCCAAGTAATGATCACGAAGGGCTTCACGGATCACAAAGCCTTTGACGGGTCGTCATAATAAGTCTCGACATTTCAGTCCTACTTCGAGTAGGACTCTTTTTGGACTAGCTATTTGAATTCATTAGGTTGTAATTTTGAATGATCTCGTCATATCTGGAACGAGCGACTACTTTCTAAACATTCTCTACTTTGGTTTGATCGATTAACATTGAATCGAAAATTAAAGTTTGCTTTGGTTTTTGAATATCATTTGTTCTTTGAATCTGCAAATCGTTGTAAGTGATTTCTCTTAATAAAATCATTACTTATCTTTGCTTATTTGATTGAAAGCATGAGTGGCTAAACACCACAACTAGGGTTGTGGGAACTATGACTGAAATCTGAGTGTGAAATCGTTAAACGAGCGGAATGTTATTTATATTTGCAATATACAATTCAATTTTCATTATTCATTGGTTCTAGTGAGTGCACGCGTTAGAATATGCCTGTATCTGTCGATTGTTCGAGAGAAAATCGATAGTTAGGAAAAAGTTGAGTTGAACTGTTGAATTGGAGTGAAAGTTCGAGTTCGAGAGAAGAGAGCATTAACACTAAACCCTGCGAGGATAAAATTGAATAACACTCTAAGACCGAGAGGATTTGAGTGGAAAGTTATCTAACAAGACTGAGAAGTGTTAGATGCACCTAACTCGCCTGTAATTTGCAAAAAATGAATTACCTTAAACTCGTTTATGAATAAACACTAGATGTAACGTCATGGGAAACACAACCTTGGTTTTATTCATTTATCAACACAACCTTAAAATCAAGACTTTGTTATTTGTTAATTGTTAATCTAGCTATTTAACAACATTGGTTACCTGAACCTTACAACTAGACCCATTTTACGTTTCGAAATTACTTTCTCTAGGAAATAATAACAACATTTGGATAAACGCGATAGTAAAACTATTTCTATAAAGAAATTCTCTGTGGGATCGATCTCAACTCACGTTGAGTTCTATAAATTGACTTCGACCGTTTATACTTCTTAATTAAAGTGTAAGTTTGGATGTATCATCTCCCAAATTCCTCAAATTTTAATGTGTATTAGCCCATGGAGCTGGCGCCCAGAGCAACCAATTTTTTTTTCTCAAAAAACTTTATGAGGTCCTCTGTAATGAGTTGGGAACCTTCACGTATACTCACAAATTTTTTTAACGCACGTTTCCGCATTTACAAGCCATTCTTAAGAATCTCCCAAATTCCTCGATTTTCCGTGTGTATTAGCCCATGGATCTAGCGCCTGGAGCATCCAAATTTTTTTACGCAACAAATTTTATGAGGACCTCCGTAATGAGTTGGGGAACCTTCACGTAAACCACACAATTTTTTTAACGTCCGTTTCCGCATTTACAAGCCCTTTTTAAAAATCTCCCAAATTCCCTGATTTTTCGTGTGTATTAGCCCATGGATCTGGAGAACCAAAAATTATTTTCTCAAAAAACATTATGAGGACCTCCGTAATGAGTTGGGGAACGTTCACGTATACTCACTCCATTTTTTTAACGCCCGTTTTCACATTTACCAACCCCTTATTAAGAATCTAAAAAATTCCCTGATTTTTCGTATGTATTAGCCCATGGATCAAGCGCACGAAGAAGCCAAAAAAAATTCTGAAAAAAACTTTATGAGGATCCGTAATGAATTGGGGAACCTTCACTTATACTCACACCATTTTCTTAACGCCTGTTTCCGCATTTAGAATTCTTTTTTAAGAATCTCTCAAATTCCCCAATATTTCGTGTGTATGGCATGGATCTGGCGCCCGAAGCACCCAATATTATTTTCTTAATTTTTTTTATGAGGACCTCCCTAATGAATTGGAGAACCTTCACGTATACTCACACTATTTTTTTAACACCCGTTTCTGCATTTACAATCTCTTTTTTAAGAATCTCCCAAATTTCTCAATTTTTTGTGTGTATTAGCCCATGGCTCTGGCGCTGAGAGCACCAATTTTTTTTTCTCAAAAAACTTTATGAGGACCTTCGTAATAAGTTGGGGAACCTTCACAGATACTCACACCAATTTTTTAACGCCTGTTTCCGCATTTACAAGCCGTTTTTTAAAAATCTTCCTAATTCACCAATTTTTCATGTGTATTAGCCCATGGATCTGGCGCCTGGAGCACCCGATTTTTTTTTCTCAAAAAACTTTATGAGGACCTCCGTAATGAGTTGGAGAACCTTCACCTATACTCACAACATCTTTTTAATGCACGTTTCCGCATTTACAAGCCTTTTTTTAAGAATCTCCCAAATTCCCCAATTTTTCGTGTGTATTAGCCCATGGATCTGGCCCACAAAGCACCAATTTTTTTTTCTCAAAAAACTTTATGAGGACATCCGTAATGAATTGCGGAACCTTCACGTATATTCACACCATTTTTTAACGTCCGTTTCCGCATTTACAAGCCCTTTTTTAAGAATCTCCCAAATTTCTTGATTTTTCGTGTGTATTCCCCCATGGATCTGGCGCCCGCAGCACCTAAAATTATTTTCTCAAAAAACTTTATTAGGACCCCCGTAATGAGTTGGGGAAACTTCACGTATACTCACACAATTTTTTTAACGCCTGTTTCCGCATTTACAAGTCTTTTTTTAAGAATCAACCAAATTCACAAATTTTTCGTGTGTATTAGTCCATGAATCTGGCGCCCAGAGCACCCAATTTTTTTTTCTGAAAAATATTTATGAGGACCTCCGTAATGAGTTGTGGAACCTTCACATATACTCACACCATTTTTTAACGCCTGTTTCCGCATTTAGAAGCCCTTTTTTTAAGAATATCCAAATTTCCTGATTTTTCGTGTGTATTAGCCCATGGATTTGGAGCCCGGAGCACCCAAATTTTTTTCCTCAAAAACCTATATGAGGACCTCCGTAATGAGTTGGGGAACCTTCACGTAGACTCACACCATATATTTTAACGCCCGTTTCCGCATTTACAAGCCCTTTTTAAGAATCTCCTAAATTCCCTAATTTTTTCGTGTTTATTAGCCCATTGATCTGGCGCAAAAAGAACCAAATTTTTTTTCTCAAAAAACTTTATGAGGACTTCCGTAATGAGTTGGGGAACCTTCACATATACTCACACCACTTTTACGCCTTTTTCCGCATTTACAATCCTTTTTTTAAAAAGAATTTCCCAAATTCCTCAATTTTTCGTGAGTATTAGCCCATGGATCTGGCGTCCGGAGCACCCAAAATTATTTTCTCAAAAAACTTTATGAGGACCTCCGTAATGAGTTGGTGAACCATCACGTATATTCACACCATTTTTTTAACGTCCGTTTCCGTATTTAGAAGCCCTTTTTTAAGAAGTTCCCAAATTCTCTGATTTTTCGTGTGTATTAGCCAATGGATCTGGCTCCCGGAGCACTCAAAATTTTTTTCTCAAAAAACTTTATGACGACCTCCGTAATGAGTTGGGGATCCTTCACGTATACTCACACTATTTTCTTAACACCCGTTTTTTCGCATTTACAAGCCCTTTTATAAGAAACTCCCAAATTCTCTGATTTTTCATGTGTATTAGCCCATGGATCTGGCAACCAAAGCACTCAAAAGTTTTTTCTCAAAAAACTTTTTGAGGACCTCTGTAATGAGTTGGGGAACCTTCACGTATTCTCACACCATTTTTAACTCCCGTTCCGCATTTACAAGCCCTTTTTTAAGAATCTCCCAAATTCCCCAAATTTTCGTGTGTATTAGTCCATGAATTTGGCGCTCGGAGTAGTCAAATTTTTCTTCTCAAAAAACTTTATGAGGACCTCTATAATGAGTTGGGGAACCTTCACGTATACTCACACCATTTTTTAACGTCCGTTTCCGCATTTACAAGCTTTTTTTAAGAATCTCCCAAATTCTCTGATTTTTCGTGTGTATTAGCCCATGGATCTGGTGCCCGGAGCACCCAAATTTTTTTCTCAAAAAACTTTATGAGGATCTCCGTAATGAGTTGGGGAACCGTCACGTATGCTCTTACCATTTAACGACCGTTTTCGCATTTACAAGCCTTTTTTTAAGAATCTCACAAATTTCCTAATTTTTCGTGTGTATTAGCCCATGGATCTAGCGCCCGAAGCACCTTAATTTTTTTTCTCAAAATCTTTATGAGGACCTTGGTAATGAGTTGGGAAACTTTCATGTATACTCACACCATTTTTTTAACGTCCGTTTCCGCATTTACAAGCCCCCTTTTAAGAATCTCCCAAATTCCCCGATTTTTCGTGTGTATTAGCCGATGGATCTGATGCCCGGAGCACCCAAAATTTGTTTCTCAAAAAACTTTATGAGGACCTCTGTAATGAGTTGGGGAACCTTCACGTATACTCACACAATTTTTTTAACGCCCATTTCCGCATTTCAGAGCCCTTTTTTAAGAATCTCCCAAATTCCTCAATTTTTTGTTTGTATTAGCCCATGGATCTGGGGCCCAGAGCAACTAAAATTTTCACACCCCGAGGCTACACCCTGAACACGGACACGGAACCTAGGATCACGAGTGACCCCAAGCTAACCCTGCTGGCATAACATAAGCATACTAAAAGATTACTGAATAAAATATACTATGCGGAAGCTTAAAACCATAATTAACTGAAAGATGGGGAAATATCCATTCTAAGTCTGAATATATAAAGAAACTATGAGTTTTAATAAACAACTGAAGTATCAAACTCAAATCTAAAGCGGAATCTAACTATGTCTGAAATAAAGCCTCTAACTGACTAGAAATGCTAGGACATGCCCCAGCTAAATCTAGCAAAAATTGAAACTAAGACTAAAAGAAAAGGAACCATGTCAGTCGTCCTCGGAGAATGAGGACTCACCACTAATACTGCTGAGCTGAAGATCGGGAACCGATCTATGCGTGATCTGGAAGCTGAGAACCTGGACCTACATCACGAGAAGATGTAGCGCAGAGTATGCGTCAGTACTTGAAAGGTACTGAGCATGCATGATAAAATAAAGCTGAACAATAATCGTAACTGAACAAAGCAATAAGAGCAATGATATAATCTGAACTTAATGTAAATACTGAGATATACTGAATACTGATCTAACTGAATACAATGACCAAGTACATGATATGTTGAGTCTGAATACTGAATTGTAACTGATAACTTGGTCAATGCACTAGAATCTGATTCTATTGTGGGAGCTACTAATAACCGACATAAAACCACATGAGCTAAATGTGGAGTCCGATGTATACTCCCCATCGAGAAGACCCAATATACCCTGCCAGAGGTATAAAGGCATGACTGACATGATCACTAAAATGATGCCCATAGAGGGGACTTACAACCTACGGGGAACCTAGTTCTGGGACTATGAGGGTACGCTGGAACCCTAGTCCATTCGGTATTAAGCTACTCCCAATTGATTATGAAATTAACACATTATGACTGAATTCTATAAAACATGGATAGCTCGATGTTCTGACATGCAAACTCTGAGAATGCAACAATTATATCTGATAATATGACATTCGTAAACTGAAGCATGTATATAATAGAAATAGCTGGCCTAGCATGTGTAATTCATGAACTAAAGGAACTACATAGCTAGGGTTCTGAATTTCATGCAAGAAATTGAGCAACAACATGCTAATCTGATTTGGATCATTCTAACAGCTAAAACCCAACAATTTCTAACATTCAAGAAACCCTAGGTCTAGATAATATCAAGGGAATCAAGATTCTGACTGAATTCTAGGGACCTAATGGGCGAAAGAAACCCACTAGTGAAATCCCACATACCTGGTGATGAATTCCACGGAGAAATCTTTCGAGTTCGAGGCTGGAACTGAAGAAAACTCGCTGCGTTCTTGGAAAAAGGGTTTGGTCGACTCTTTCTCCCCTTTTGCTCTAAGTTTGCTAAATTTTGGAGAATGAATTGACTAGGGTAAGTTCTAATTAAGTTACTAGGTTTAAACTGACCAAAACTACGTAGTTTAGGGGGTTAAACGACGTAGTTTAGGGGTCCAACGCATAGGGAAAAGACCAAAAGACCCCTGACTTAACTGCTGTCGGGGTCAACCGACGAACTGACCGACGGACCGTGGATGGACCGACGGTCTGTGCTGGTCAACCGTCGTTCGTTACCGGGAGTTGAATAATGAGGGTCTGACCTACGGTCCGTAGGTCCTGGCGTAGGCTGACCCTTAGCTGATTTTCTTAGGGGTTTCTGGGACTGAAATCTGGGGCCTGACCTACGGCCCTGGACCACAGACCGTGGTCTGACCTACGGTTCGTAGTTCTTGGCGTAGGTCTGGACTTAGAATAATTTTTCTGGGCTTTTCTGGGAGGGGCTCCTGGTGGTGAACCACGGACCACCAGGACGGACCGTGGGGCACCCTACGGTCCGTAGGTGATGCTCGTAGGTGGGAACTGTAGCTTCTCAAATCTGCAATCTGGTCTGTCTAGGATACAGGGTGTTATATAAATTTTTGTCACTCCCCGAGCCTAGGCCCTAGGCGCGACTAGCACTCGAGAGTCATTGCTGGCCCTAAGCGAACCATTGGCCTGGCTAAACTCTCAGCGGAAGACTTAATCATCAATAAATGAACTCAAAAGAAAGTTTTTAACTCAAAAGTCTCAAATACTGAAACTCAGAATGTTTTAGGAATAAATATTCAGCTAGCCAAAGAGGCACTTCAAGTCACAACATAAACAACTGAAAATGAAAAGACTCATGAACTAACGTCTATCTATCTATGAAGCCTCTAATACTATGAGGGATGTCGAGACAAGACCCTCGATCATCTTAACAAACTAAAATGACCAAACATAATAAAAGGGACCCTCCGGAAGTAAGGAGGCTCACCAAATAACTCTCGAGCTCGACTGGATCAACGAAGCGCTGGATGCTGATCCTGGTTACCTCCATCTGCATCAAAAAAGATGAAGGCCAAATGGCGTCAGTACATGAAATGTACGAGCATGTGAGGGGAAAGCTAAAACATGACATAAGCTTGAACTGGAACTGAAGAAACAACTTACATCGTCTCAACTCAACTCAACAAATTTCAATATAAAGCAATGATAAAGATGCAATATAAAGAAAATCTTTTAAAACAGTAGATAGAACTCAATGCATTGCAAAATACAATATAACCCAGTTTGTATATATAAAGATACAAAATAACTCTGTGGGAGATTCGCTAACCGACAACCATCACTATGAGCTATGTGATGATACAACGTCTAGCCCACGCTGCCAGAACTGTCCTATACTTTGCCTGGGTATAGGACCTACTAACTAAGTGGATCCACTAGTCTATGTTAAAAAGCAATAAGAAATCATTTAAAAAGTATGACCCTTTCTACCCACGTTGGATACATGGTTTATGGAGACTTTGAGTTATCTGAACTCGTTTCCATATCGGTGCTCAATACTCCAAAAATGTAACTAGCTCATATGTTTAAAAACATAACTCTTTCTGTGGTTTGAGATCATTACTCAAAAATCTCTCTTAAAAGAGATGGTACTCAAAACTGTTCAAAAGATCTTTTTGAAATCGGTTTTTCCTCTCATCTTAAATATGAAAACATCTACTCTTGGAAATACTTAGTTCCATATATCATTTTAACGAAAATGAATTCAACTCTATTCTTTCTCAAACTCAAGTGCTAAAGTCTTAAAACAAGTTTAAAACGATTGTAAAAAACTTATTAAAATGACTCGAATGAACTCTCAAGATTTGACTCTTAGCTCTACCTTGAATTTGAATTATGGATTCAAGGGTTATGGTCTCATGTTATGGATGATTTCTAGATATTTAGAAGTAGTTTAGAGTGTTTAGAATCGAAGGAGAGTAAAGGTACCCTTTGAAATAACTCAGACGTAGCAAACGACGGAAGAGGGTGGGGGAAGGCGACCCTGGCGCACTGAGTGGCGCAGGGCGCCAACCCCTGAACTACAGAACAACTGTTGGGGCTCACTGGCTGGCGCATGGCACCAGGCCCCAACCTACAGACCCACTTCTCTGGCGCAATGATGGGGCGGCGCGCCACACCCTGCCCAGATTCATCCAATGATTTTTCTTACTCTTTTTCTAACCCCAATTCGTCTAGAATCGAATGGTTTCTTCCCCAATCACTTAGATTTGAACACTCAACATTAGTATACGATAATATACTCAAAACTACCTCAAAAAACTAACACTTATATCAAGAACTCATCAAAACCTCAACAACCAAGATTACGAATGAAACTTCAAGAAAACTCATCAAGAACTCCAATCCTTCAACTTCAAGGATGAAATTGCGTTGAAAATAACATGATTAACGTATGGGTGAACGAACCCAACACTATGAGAACTCACATACCTCTTAGGGATCAAACCCTTGGCGAAATTCGCAACAAAACTCAAGAATCTTGACGAACGCCTTGAATTTTTCTCCTTTCTCCTCTTCTTGAACGCCTCTCAAAACCCTAAGTGGATTTTGGTTTGGAATAACTGAAACAAATCAGTTTAGACCCCTAATTATTTACTAAAAATGCTTAAATCTAAAAGGGTAAGGAAAATACCAAAATACCCCTCATATTTTTGGGTAACTTTCCTTTACTTGAAAGACTAACCTCAAATGGAAATATCTTCCTCATACGAGCTCGAAATTTGCAAATTCGGTGGCGTTAGAAAGAGGATTCCAAAACCTTTCATTTGATATCTTATGAGCCACCTAACTCATCATGTACTGAAAGTTATTGTCATTTGAGGTTGATCCAAAATTCACAACTTAAGAAAAACTTGAAAATTTTCAGATTTAGCTTATTCCCAATTTGGTTCTTTCTACTTTTAGCTCTTTCAAATACCGAGGTGTTATAATTTTTTTCTTAAAAAACTTTATGCGGACCTCCGTAATGAGTTGGGGAACCTTCATGTATACTCACACCATTTTTTACGTCCGTTTCCGCATTTACAATCTCTTTTTTAAGAATCCCCCAAATTTCCTGATTTTTCGTGTGTATTAGCCCATGGATATGGCGCCCGGAGCACCCAAAATTTTTTTCTCAAAAAACTTTATGAGGACCTCCGTAATGAGTTGGCGAACCTTCACGTATACTCAAACCATTTTTTTAACGCCCGTTTCCGCATTTACAAGCTCTTATTTAAGAATCTCCTAAATTCCCCGATTTTTCATGTGTATTATCTCATGGATCTGGCGCCCGGAGAACCCAAAACAATTTTCTCAAAATATTTTATGAGGACCTCTGTAATGAGTTAAGGAACCTTCACGTATACTCACACCACTTTTTAACACCCGTTTCCGCATTTACAAGCCCTTTTTTAAGAATTTCTAAAATCCCCCAATTTTCCGTGTGTATTAAATCCCATGTATCTGGCGTCCAGAGGACCCAAATTTTTGTTCTCAAATTTTTTTATAAGGACCTCCTTAATGAGTTGGGGAACCTTCATGTATACTCACACTATTTTTTAAGGCCCGTTTCCGCATTCACAACCCCTTTTTTCAGAATCTCCATAATTCATCGATTTTTCGTGTGTATTATCCCATGGATATGGCTCCCGGAGAATACAAATTTTTTTCCCAAATAACTTTATGAGGACTTACGTAATGAGTTGGGGAACCTTCACATATACTCACACCATTTTTTACGCCCGTTACTGCATTTACAAGCACTTTTTTAGGAATCTCCCAAATTCCCTGATTTTTCGTGTGTATAAGCCCATTGATCTGGCGCCTCGAGCACCTAATTTTTTTCCACAAAAACCTTTATGAGGACCTACGTAATAAGTTAGGGAATCTTCACGTATTCTCAAACCATTTATTTAACACCCGTTTCTGCATTTACAAGCCTCTTTTTTAAGAATCTCCCAAATTCCCCGATTTTTGGTGTGTATTAGCCCATGGATCTGGCGTCCGGAGTACCAAAAATATTTTTCTCAAAAACTTAATGAGGACCTCCGTAATGATTTGAGGAACCTTCACGTATACTCACACCATTTTTTTAACGCCCATTTCCGCATTTACGATCCCTGTTTTAAGAATCTCGCAAATTCCCTGATTTTTCGTGTGTAAATCCAATGGATCTGGCGCCCGGAGCACCCAAATTTTTTTTCTCAAAAAACTTTATAAGGACCTCCGTAATAAGTTAGGGAACCTTCATCTATACTCACACCATTTTTAATGCCCATTTCCGCATTTACAAGCCATTTTTTAAGAATCTCCATTATTCCTTGATTTTTCGTGTGTATTAGCCATGGATCTGGCGCCCGAGCATCCAATTTTTTTTCTCAAATAACTTTATGCGGACCTCCGTAATGAGTTGGGAACCTTCACGTATACTCACATAATTTTTTACGCCCGTTTCCTCATTTACAAACCCTTTTTAGAAATCTTCCAAATTCCTCGATTTTTTGGGTGTATTAGCCCATGGATCTGGCGCCTGGAGCACCCAAAATTATTCTTCTCAAAAAACTTTATGAGGACCTCCGTAATGATTTGGGGAACCTTCACGTATACTCACACCATTTTTGTAATGCCCGTTTCGGTATTTACAAGCCCTATTTTAAGAATCTCCTAAATTTTCTGATTTTTTGTGTGTATTGGCCCATGGATTTGGCGCCCGGAGCACCTTAATTTTTTTTTCCAAAAAACTTTATGAGGACCTTCGTAATAAGTTGGGGAACCTTCACGTATACTCACACCATTTTTTAACTCCCGTTTCCGCATTTACAAGTCCTCTTTTAAGAATCTCCCAAATTCTCCATTTTTTCGTGTGTATTAGCCCATGGATCTAGCGCCGAGAGCACCCAAAAAATTTCTCAAAAAACTTTATGAGGATCTCCGTAATGAGTTGGGGAACTTTCACGTATACTCACACCATTTTTTTAACGCCCATTTCCGTATTAACAAGCCCTTTATAAGAATCTCTCAAATTCCTCAATTTTTCGTATGTATTATCCAATGGATCAAGCGCCAGGAGCACCCAAATTTTTTTTCTCAAAAAACTTTATGAGGACCTCGGTAATGAGTTGGGGAACCTTCACATATACTCACACCATTTTTAACGTCCGTTTCCGCATTCACAAGTCCTTTTTTAAGAATCTCTCAAATTTCCAGATTTTTCATGTGCATTAACCCATGGATTTGGCGCCCGAAACACCCAATTTATTTTCTCAAAAAACTTTATGAGGACCTCCGTAATGAGTTGGGGAACCTTCATGTATACTCACACCATTTTTTAACGCCTGTTTCCACATTTGCAAGTCCTTTTTTAAGAATCTCCCAAATTCCCCAATTTTTCGTGTGTTATAGCCCATAGATCTGGCGCCCGGAGTACCCAAAAATATTTTCTCAAAAGATTTTATGAGGACCTCCATAATGAGTTACGGAACTTTCACGTATACTAACACCATTTTTTAACGCCCGTTTCCGCATTTACCAACCCATTTTTAAGAATCTACCAAATTTCCTAATTTTTCGTGTGTATTAGCCCATGGATCTGTCGCCCAGAGCACCCAAAATTTTTTCTCAATAAAACTGTGTGAGGACTCCGTAATAAGTTGGGGAACTTTCACGTATACTCACACCATTTTTAAAACGCCTGTTTCCGCATTTACAAGCCTCTTTTTAAGAATCTCACAAATTCATCGATTTTTCGTGTGTATTAGTCCATGGATCTGGCGCCCGGAGCACCCAAAATTGTTTTTTCAAAAAACTTTATGAGGACCTCCGTAATGAGTTAGGGAACCTTCACGTATAGTCACGCCTTTTTTTAACTCCCGTTTCCGCATTTACAAGCCCTTTTTTAATAATCTCCCAAAATCCTCAATTTTTCTTGTGTATTAGCACATGGCTCTGCGCTCGAAGCACCAATTTTTTAACGCCCATTCCGCATTTACAAGCCCTTTTTTAAGAATCTTCCAAATTCTCTGAATTTTCGTATGTATTAGTCCATGGATCTGGCGCTCGGAGCACCCAAATTTTTTTTCTCAAAAAACTTTATGAGGTCCTCTGTAATGAGTTTGGGAACTTTCACGTGTACTCACACTATTTTTTTAACGCCAGTTTCTGCATTTACAATCCCTTTTTTAAGAATCTCCCAAATTCTCCTATTTTTCGTGTGTATTAGCCCATGGAAATGGCGCCCGGAGCACCCAAATTTTTTTCTTAAAAAACATTATGAGGACCTCCGTAATGAGTTGGGGAACCTTCACGTATACTCACACCATTTTTTTAACGCCCGTTTCCGCATTTACAAGCCATTTTTTATGAATCTCACAAATTTCTCAATTTTTAGTGTGTATTAACCCATGGATCTGGCGCCTGGAGCACCCAAAATTATTTTTTTCAAAAAAATTTATGAGGACCTCCGTAATGAGTTGGGTAATCTTCACGTATACTCACACCATTTTTAACGCATGTTTCTGCATTTACAAGCCATTTTTTAAGAATCTCCCAAATTTTCCAATTTTTCGTGTGTGTTAGCCCATGGATCTAGCGCCCAGAGCACCCAAAAAAATTTCTCAGAAAAATTTATGAGGACGTCCGTAATGAGTTGAAGAACTTTCACGTCTTCTCACCATTTTTTAACGCCCGTTTCCGCATTTACAAGCCCTTTTATAAGAATCTCCTAAATTTCTTGATTTTCGTGTTTATTAATCCCTAGATCTAGCACCCGGATCACCAAATTTTTTTTCTCAAAATTTTTTATGAGGACCTCCGTAATGATTTACAGAACCTTCACGTATACTTACACCATTTTTTTAACGCCCGTTTCCGCTTTTACAATCCTCTTTTTTAAGAATCTCCCAATTTTCCTGATTTATCGTGTGTAATTAGTCCATGGATCTGGCGCCTGGAGAACTCACATTTTTTTTCGTTGAGGACCTCCGTTATTAGTTGGGGAACTTTCACGTATACTCACACCATTTTTTTTAACGTCCGTTTTCGCATTACCAAGCCCTATTTTAAGAATCTTGCAATTTTTTTTTATTTTTCGTGTATTAATCCCATCGATCTGGCGCTCGGAGCACCAATTTTTTTTCTCAAAAAATTTTGTGAGGACCTCCGTAATGAGTTGGGGAACCTTCACGTATACTAACACCATTTTTAACGCCCGTTTCTGTATTTATAAGCCATTTTTTAAGAATCTCCCAAATTTCCCGATTTTTCGTTTGTATTAGCCCATGGATCTGGCGCCTGAAGCACCTAATTTTTTTAAAAAAAAAAACTTTATGAGGACCTTCGTGATAAGTTGGGGAACCTTCACGTATTCTCACACCATTTTTTAACGCTCGTTTCCGCATTTACAAGCCCTTTTTTAAGAATCTCCCAAATTACCCAATTTTTGGTGTGTATTAGCTCATGGATCTAGCGTCCCGAGTACCCAAAAAAAATTCTCAAATTTTTTTATGAGGACCTCCATAATGAGTTGGGGAACCTTCAGGTATACTCACACCATTTTTTAACCCCCGTTTCTACATTTACAACCTCTGTTTAAAAAATCTCGTAAATTCCCTGATTTTTCGTATATTAATCCAATGGATCTGACGCCCGGAGCACCCAATTTTTTTTCTCAAAATTTTTTATAAGGACTTATGTAATGAGTTAGGGAATCTTCATCTATATTCACACCATTTTTTAACGTCCGTTTCCACATTTACAAGTTCTTTTTTTAAGAATCTCCATTATTTCCCGATTTTTCGTGTGTATTAGCCATGGATGTAGCGCCCGGAGCACCTAATTTTTTTTCTCAAATAACTTTCTGAGGACCTCCGTAATGAGTTGGGAACCTTCACGTATACTCACACCATTTTCTACGCCCGTTTCCTCTTTTATAATCCCTTTTTAGGAATCTTTCAAATTTCCCGATTTTTCGTGTGTATTAGCCCATGGATCTGGCGCCTAGAGCACCCAAATTTTTTTTTCTCAAAAAACTTCATGAGGACCTCCGTAATGAGTTTGGGAACCTTCACGTATACTCACACCATTTTTTTAACGCCCGTTTCCGCATTTACAAGCCCTATTTTAAGAATCTCACAAATTTCCTGATTTTTTGTGTGTATTGGCCTATGGATTTGGCGCCCGGAGCACCTAAATTTTTTTTCTCAAAAAACTTTATGAGGACCTTCGTAATGAGTTGGGGAACCTTCACGTATACTCACACTATTTTTAACGCCCGTTTCCGCATTTACAAGCCCTTTTTTTAAGAATCTTCCAAATTTCCCATTTTTTTCGTGTGTATTAGCCTATAGATCTGGCACCCCGAGCACCAAAAAAAAATTCTCAAAAAACTTTATGAGGATCTCCGTAATGAGTTGGGGAACTTTCACCTATACTCACACAATTTTTTTAACGTCCGTTTCCGCATTAACAAGCGTTTTTTAAAAATCTTCCAAATTCCCTGATTTTTCATGTGTATTAGCCAATGGATCAAGCGCCCGGAGCACCCAAATTTTTTTTCTCAAAAAACTTTATGAGGACCTCGGTAATGAGTTGGGGAATCTTCACATATACTCACACCATTTTTAACCCCCTTTTCCGCATTCACAAGTCCTTTTTTAAATATCTCCCAAATTTCCAAGTTTTTCATGTGTATTAACCCATGGATTTGGCGCCCGAAGCACCCAAATTTTTTTTTCTCAAAAACTTTATGAGGACCTCCGTAATGAGTTGGGGAACCTTCACGTATACTCACACCATTTTTAACGCTCGTTTCTGCATTTACAAGTCCTTTTTTAAGAATCTCTCAAATTCCCCAATTATTTGTGTGTATTAGCCCATGGATCTGGCGCCCGGAGTACCCAAAAATGTTTTCTCAAAAAACTTTATGAGGACCTCCATAATGAGTTACGGAACCTTCACGTATACTCTCATCATTTTTGTAAATCCCGTTTCCGTATTTACCAACCCATTTTTAAGAATCTACCAAATTTCTCAATTTTTCGTGTGTATCTGCCCATGGATCTGTCGCCCAGAGCACCCAAAATTTTTTCTCAATAAAACTGTATGAGGAACTCCGTAATGACTTGGGGAACCTTCACGTATACTCACACCATTTTTTAAACGCCTGTTTCCGCATTTACAAGCCCCTTTTTAAGAATCTCACAAATTCCTCGATTTTTCGTGTGTTAATGGATCTGGCGCCCGGAGCACCCAAAATTGTTTTTTCAAAAAACTTTATGAGCACCTCCGTAATGAGTTGGGGAACCTTCACGTATACTCACACCATTTTTTTAACTCCCGTTTCCGCATTTACAAGCCCTTTTTAAATAATCTCCCAAATTCCCCAATTTTTCTTGTGTATTAGCACATGGCTCTGGCGCCCGAAGCACCAAATTTTTTTTTCTCAAAAACTTTATGAGGACCTCCGTAATAAGTTGGGGAACCTTCACGTATACTCACACCATTTTTTAACACTCGTTCCGCATTTACAAACCCTTTTATAAGAATCTTCCAAATTCACCGAATTTTCGTGTGTAATAGTCCATGGATCTAGCACTCGGAGCACCCAATTTTTGTTTTCAAAATACTTTATGAGGACCTCTGTAATGAGTTGGGGAACCTTCACGTGTTCTCACACTATTTTTTTAACGCCAGTTTCTGCATTTACAAGCCCTTTTTTAAGAATCTCCCAAATTTCCCTATTTTTCGTGTGTATTAGCCCAAGGAAATGGCGCCCAGAGCATCCAAATTTTTTTTCTTAAAAAACTTCATGAGGACCTCCGTAATGAGTTGGGGAACCTTCACATATACTCACACCATTTTTTTAACGCCCGTTTCCGCATTTACAAGCCTTTTTTTAAGAATCTCACAAATTCCTCGATTTTTCGTGTTTATTAGCCCATGGATCTGGCGCCTGGAGCACCCAAAATTATTTTTTCAAAAAACTTTATGACGACCTTCGTAATGAGTTGGGGAAGCTTAACGTATACTCACACCATTTTTAACGCATGTTTCTGCATTTACAAGCCCTTTTTTTAAGAATCTCTCAAATTTCTCGATTTTTCGTGTGTGTTAGCCGCCCATGGATCTGGCGCCCAGAACACCCAAAAAAATTTCTTGAAAAAATTTATGAGGACGTCCGTAATGAGTTGAGGAACTTTCACGTATACTCACACCATTTTTTTATCGCTCGTTTCCTCATTGACAAGCCCTTTTATAAGAATCTCCTAAATTTCTTGATTTTTCGTGTGTATTAGCCCCTGGATTTGGCGCCCAGGGCATCAATTTTTTTTCTCAAAAAACTTTATGATAACCTCCGTAATGAGTTACAGAACCTTCACGTATACTCACACCATTTTTTTAATGCCCGTTTCCTCTTTTACAAGCCTTTTTTTTAAGAATCTCTCAATTTTCCTGATTTATCGTGTGTATTAGTCCATTGATCTGGCGCCTGGAGCACTCACATTTTTTTTTCGTTGAGGACCTCCGTTATTAGTTGGATAACTTTCACGTATACTCACATTATTTTTTTAACTCCCGTTTTCGCATTACCAAGTCCTTTTATAAGAATCTTGCAAATTTTCTTATTTTTCGTGTATTAATCCCATGGATCTGGCGCCCGGAGCACCAATTTTTTTTCTCAAAAAACTTTGTGAGGACCTCCGTAATGAGTTGGGGACCTTCACGTATACTCACACCATTTTTTAACGCCCGTTTCTGTATTTACAAGCCATTTTTTAAGAATCTCTCAAATTTCTCAATTTTTCGTTTGTATTAGCCAATGGATCTGTCGCCCGAAGCACCAATTTTTTTTTTATTAAAAAACTTTATGAGGACCTTCGTGATGAGTTGGAGAACCTTCAAGTATTCTCACACCATTTTTTAACGCCCGTTTCCGCATTTAGAAGCCCTTTTAAATAATTTTCCAAATTTCATGATTTTTCGTGTGTTAATCCCAAGGATCTAGCGCCCGGAGCACCCAAAAATTTTTTCTCAAAAAACTTTATGATAACCTCCGTAATGAGTTGGGGAACCTTCACGTATACTCACACCATTTTTTAATGCCCGTTTCCGCATTTACAAGCCCTTTTTTAAGAATCTCCAAAATTTCCTAATTTTTTTTTGTATTCGCCCTTCGATCTGGCGCTCGGAGCACGCAATTTTTTTTTCTTAAAAAACTTTATGAGTACCTCCGTAATGAGTTGCGAAACTTTCACGTATACTCACACCCTTTTTATAAAGTTCGTTTACGCATTTTCAAGCCCTTTTTTAAGAATCTTCCAAATTCCTCGATTTTTCGTGTGTTAATCCCATGGATCTGGCGCCGTGAGCACCCAAAAAAATTTCCTCAAAAAACTTTCTGAGGACCTCCGTAATGAGATAGGGAACCTTCACGTATACTCACACCATTTTTTTAACGTCCGTTTCCGCATTTACAAGCCCTTTTTTAAGAATCTCCCAAATTTCCTATTTTTTCGTGTGTATTTGTAACATCTCGCAAATTGAAATAACTAGGAAGAAGTTAAAAATTGGAAATAACCATTTTTGGAAAGATTATAAAAATCTGAAAATTTTGGTAAGTATGTTAAGTTGAGTTTTGGCCAACTTCAAACGACCATAACTCCTAGCTC
>JAJONR010004006.1:0-71070 GCA_029582245.1 Solanum etuberosum | reverse complement strand
AACCTCTCTACACTAAATAAAGACTAAACTGGAGGAAGTGTGCTGATTTGGTCAATCGATCAACGATGACCTAAATGTCGTCAATACCTCTAAAAGTCTAAGGCAAACCTACCACAAAGTCCATAGTGATGCGATCTCACTTCCATTCTAGAATGGGTAGACTCTGGAACACACCATCAAGTCTCAAATGCTTGGCATTCACCTGCTAACAACTCAGGTTATAAGACACATAGCCTACAATATATCTCTTCATGTTCGCTCACCAGTAATGCTGCCTCAAGTCATGATACATCTTCGTGGTGCCCAGATGAATAGAATATCTAGAATCATGGGCCTCATGAAGTATTATTTGAATCATACCCCCAACTCTAAGGACACAAATACAGCCACAAACCTCAAAACCCTATCTAAATTGAAGGTAACCTGACTTGAATCACCCGCTAACACCCGATCTCAAAGTGCCTCCAAGGCCTCATCCTCAAACTCTCAGCTGTGGATTTGATCAAGAAGAGAGAAGTGAACTCTCACATTGGCTAGAACACGCCTAGAATCTGAGACATCTAGTCAAACCATCTGATTAGCTAAGGACTGAATGTCTAAAGCTAAAGGTCGCTCCATAGTAGATAAGAAGGCTAGACTACCCATACTCACTATCTTCCAGCTCAAGGAATCTTCTACCATATTCGCTTTGCCCAGTTGGTAGAGAATAGAGAGGTCATAGTCCTTCAGAAGCTCAATCCAGCGACGTTTCCTTGAATTAAGATCCCTCTGGCTCATGATGTACTGAAGGCTCCTATGATCACTGTAGATATCACAATGAACTCTATACAGGCAGTGCCTTTAGATCTGAAGCAAGAAAACTACCACCACTAATGCCAAGTTATGAGTGGGGTAGTTTCACTCAGGTAGCCTAAGATGCCTTGGTGCATAAGTGATAATTTGACGTCGCTGCATCAATACACAACCCTAACCAACACCAGATGCATCACAAAATACTGTGAAGCCCTCGCCCTCAATGGGAAGAGTCAACTCAAGAGCAGTAGTTAGTAACTCCTTGAGCTTCTGAAAGCTCAACTCATACTCCTTAGACCACTCGAAAGGTACATCAAGACGATTCAACTGTGTTAGAGGTGCTGCAATAGTGGATAATCCCTCCACAAACCATCTGTAGTAGTCTGCCAAACCGACGAAGCTCCGAACCCCAGTAATTGAAGTGGGCCTCACCCAATCATGAATAGCCTCAGTCTTTATCGGATCTACCATGATGTAATCCTTGAATACCACGTGCCCAAAGAATGCTACCGACTCAAGCCAAAACTCACACTTTGAGAACTTGGCATAAAGCCGCTGATTTCTCAAATTCTGAAGCACAATCCTCAAATATTGCTCATGATCACTCCTACTCCGCAAGTATACTAGAATATCATCTATGAACACAATGACAAAAAAATTAAGGTACAATGTGAACACCCATATCATCAAGTCTATAAAGGCGACAGGGGTATTAATCAATCCAAAAGACATCACTACGAACTCATAATGTCCATATTGGGTCCTAAATACAGTCTTAGGGATGTCTATTGCCCTAATCCTAACCGGATGGTAACCAGATCTCAAATCAATCTTTAAAACCACTGCAGCACCCTGAAGCTGGTCAAATAGATCATCAATACTAGGCATAGGGTAGCGGTTCTTCACCGTCACCTTATTCAACTACCTATAATCAATACACAGGTGCATCATATTGCCCTTCTTCTCAAACAGAATGTGAACGCCCCAAGGAGACACACTAGGCCTGAGTACCCGACTCAAGTTTTATCGTAAAGTCAATAACACGCACTACGGGGTAGGTCGGTAGAAAACACATCTATAAAATGACCGACAAATGGAATGGACTCAGCTGAAGGGACCTCCTAATCATATCGCGCATATAGGCCAAATAATACAAACACCAGCTAGTAACTTGTAAATCCTCAGATTCGAGAAAGGGAAAAATTTCAGCTTTTAAAGATATCTAGAGCTAGTTCCTACGGTGCCATCCACGGCCCATGGAATGACCCACGGAGCGTAGGTCTGGTCCGTGGATTGGCCAGTCAGTTTCCAAAATGTCAAGTTCTCTGAAATTTTTAACAGTTTCCCAGGACGGTCCGTCATTCAATGCACGAGTAGTAGGTTGGTCTCGTAGGTGAGTTCCAAACTTAGTGAGATTTTAAGGTTGAAAGTTGAGGACCACGGTTGGGACCCACGGCCTGTCGGTTTGACCACGGACTGTGGGTGGGTCCCATTATTTGAGGTCCAAAAACTTTAGCTTCTGAGCCAATCGATGGAGGGACAGGACGGTCTGTAGGTGGACCCACGGACCGTAGGTTCCCACCGTCGACTGGGTCGGCAGTTATTTTTCCTAAGGGCTTTTGGGTCTTTTCCTAATTATTCTAGCCTAATACTATGTCATTTTATCCTTCACCAAAACTCCTATATAAGTGTTTTAACCCAAAATTTCCCCAATTGAAAACCATTCTCTCAAATTTCTAAAAGAAGAACAAGTCTTCCTCCCAAAATATTTCTCTCTCTAGAAAGCTTGAATAAGAAGGGTCCAAGCTAGGGTTCGTAAGTCAAGTATCCTAATCCTCCATTGAAGTTAAGCAATTATAATTGAGGTATGATAGTTTTCATTCATGGCTCTATGAAGTTCCCAAATTCTTCAATATACCCCAATTGAGTTAGGTTATTCTTCCATGTCATGGGTTCTTTTAAATATTGAATTATTTGATTGTTTTATGATCTATCAAGCATGAATTGAGATAATTACATGATTTTATGATGAATCCCCATGAACCCATGCTTAACCTATGTTTTCTAGATTTTGGTGATTGAAAGTGGGTTTTAAATTATAGAATTATGCATGTTCTTATGAAGTTGATGTAAATGTTTGAAGGATTCTTTGAGAGTGAAGTATAAATGATGTTGTTGTTGTTGTGTTTTTGAAAGGATTTCTCATAAACACATAAAAGCATGCATGTGAAAGGTTTTCTCACATAAAAAGGGTTCTTAAGGTTGAAAGGCTTTCTCACCTAAAATGAACCAATGTTAAGGAGTTATTCAAATGTTGAGGCAACAGGCGCTTACCCATGCTCTCTAATTGAAAGACAAGATTTGATTACCCATGTCACATGATATAAGGACAAGAGGTGATTACCCATGTTTCTTTAAGAGCTAAGATGAATATGAATAAGAACTATTCTGTGGAAGTTAAGCTTAGTACCAAGTGGACAAGTGGCGATTACCCGTGTCCCATAAACTATGTGCCAACATAGGATTGTCTAGATAGACATTAGCTAGTTGATCCACAATTGCTAGAAGTTTATGGTCCTTACTTTGGAAAGTAGGGCACCCCTTTTCGGTGTGGGAGACATAGGATTCCATGTTGATAGCTCATATGGTCTTATATGTCGGTTAAGGCTACTTCCCACAAGCAAGCTATGATGAACCAAGGTTACTTCAAGGAAGTATCTCATACATGTTTAAGATGATGCTTATGTGCATTGACCATGTTTTATGACTCATGTTTTCTAACTCTTATCTCATGTTTTAGCTTGGTCATTGCATGTTTATGAAAAGGCTTGTTTAAGCATGTTTTCAAATTTTTTATGCATGGCTATCATACTTGGTACATATTTTGTACTAACACATACTCTTACCTACATTTCCCCAAATGTAGGGTATGACAGTCAGGGTTTCTAGTTTCGTGGCTAGAGTTATTTGAGGAGATTCTTATCTTTGGTGAGTCCTCATGCTTCGAGGATGGACATTTATTGTTTTCAGTCTTTCATTACTTTCAGTTTTGAAACATGATGTACGGTCAATGCCCAAATTCATTCTTATGTACTAGATGGCTTTGAGATGATGTTTAGACTTCCGCTTCACTTTTATAAACTCTCTTATGTTGGAACTTTCTTTAAATCTCTTATATTTTTATTATCTTGTATGAAGAAATCTAAGTGGCTTGTACGGGGCCTTTCGGAGTCTTATACGCCATGTTACGCCTAGGGGCTACCTTCGGTCATGAAAAACTTGGTAATCAAAGCACAAGGTTTAGAAAGGTCCGTGGAAAGTCTCATAAGCCACGTCAAGTAGAGTCTTGTTCATGAGTGTGAATCGTGCCACATTTATGAATGAGAGGCTACAAGATGTTTAGGAAACTCCACTTCTTTCATTGCCCTAAAGTCGTGCGATAGAGTTCAACTTTATAATGTCTTTCTCCTAATCCTTGCCTGATGATCTACAGTATATGGCTACTTTAAGAGCTTATACTAAGAGGAATGTAGGAGATAATGTGGAATGAGAAGCACTTCCTCAAGCTCCTCAAGTTCCGGTTGATCCTTTGGCCGAGCAAGTGACTAATGCGGAGTTTAGGGATGCTTTTCAAGTGTTGGCTCCAGCCGTGATGGCCCAAGCGAATAGGGAGGTTTTAGCTCCCGTGAACCCAAATGTGGGTACGGCAGAATCTAGAGTAAGGGACTTCACTAGAATGAATCCTCTGGAGTTTCATGGTTCTAAGGTTGAGAAAGATCCTCAGGAGTTTATTGATGAGCTTTATAATATGTTGATGATCATGGGAGTGACGACAGTGGAAAAGGCAGAATTGGCCTCTTATCAACTTAAGGGTGTTGCTCAAATATGGTTCAACCAATAGAAAGAAGGGAGAGTGGAAGATATGGCTCCTCTTGATTGGGAAAAGTTCAAAGTTACTTTCCTTGATAGGTTCTTTCCCCTTGAGATGAGGGAGGCAAAGGTACTTGAGTTCATCAACCTTCGTCAAGGAAATATGAGTGTTAAGGAGTATGCTTTGAAGTCTACACAACTATCTTGATATGCTCCCACCATGGTTGTCGATCCTAGGGCAAGGATGAGTAAGTTCATTTCGGGTGTTTCTGAAATGGTGGTTAAAGAATGTTGTACCACCATGCTCATTAATGACATGGACATCTCTCGTCTCATTGTTCATGTTCAACAGATCGAAGAGGAAAAACTTAAGGAAAAGTCTAAGGAGACAAAGAAGGGTAGAACCGGTGATGGTAACTTTTCACATTCAAGGTCCGATGGACATGGTTGTTCTAAAATTTGATAAAGGTTTTCCGGTCAAGGTTCCTCCAACGCTCCGTCTAAGTTCAACAAAGATAGGGTGTCTAATCCTAAGCCTCAAGGAGGGGATGGTAGTGGATTTTCATTTTCCACTTGTGCAAAGTGTGGAAGGAAGCATGAGGCAAATGTCTAGCCGGTTCTAATACTTGTTTTAGTTGTGGTAAGATGGATCACAAGATAATGGATTTCCCCTCCGTTGCTAAGAATGAGGGAGATAATCTTCTAAAGGCTCAACCTAATCCTTCACCCGGTCCTAGTGGAAATCAAAAGAAACACAGATTATATGCACTTCAGACCCATGGTGAACAAGAGGGTTCTCCTGATGTGGTTACCGGTATGTTGAAAGTCTTCCAACTTGATATTTATGTTTTACTTGACCCCAGTGCTACCTTGTCTTTTATGACGCCATATGTGGCAATGAGTTTTGATATTCTTCCGGACGTGTTGTTAGATCTTTTTTCTGTCTCTACTCATGTTGGTGATTCTGTTGTGTCTAAGAGGGTCTATAGAAAGTGTCTCATCTCCTTGTCCCATAGAGTCACTCATGTTGATCTTGTACATCTTGATATGTTAGATTTTTATGTTATGCTTGGTATGTATTGGTTGCATTCATGTTATGCTTCTATTGATTAGAGAACCCGTGTAGTCAAGTTTCAGTTTCCGAATGAACTCATCCTAGAGTGGAAATGGGGAAATTATATTCCTAAGGGTCAGTTTATTTTTTGTGTTAAAGCTAGAAAGATGATTTCTAAGGGTTACATTTACAATCTAGTTAGGGTGAGGGATATAAATTCTGAGACCTTTACTCTTGAGTCGGTCCCCATTGTGAATGAGTTTCCATAAGTGTTCCCAAGTGATCTACCCGATATTCCTCCCGAGAGGGAAATAGACTTCGGTATTAACCTTCTCCCAGATATGCAACCTATTTATTCCTCCTTATCGTATGGCTCCGGCAAAACTTAAAGAACTAAAGGAGCAATTGATATATTTGTTGGATAAGGATTTCATCCGACCAAGTATTTGTCCATAAGGTGTTCCAGTTTTGCTCGTGAGAAAGAAAGATGGTTCAATTTGTATGTGTATTGACTATCGTCAATTGAAAAAGGTTATTCTTAAGAACAAATATCCTCTCCCAAGGATAGATGATTTGTTTCACCAACTTCAAGGGGAAAGTTATTTCTCTAAGATTGACCTCCGGTCGGGTTATCACCAATTGAGGGTGAAGAAAAATGACATTCTAAAAATGGCTTTTCAAACTCGGTATGGTCATTATGAGTTTTTGGTGATGTCGTTTGGTTTGACTAATGCTCTGGCGGCATTTATGGATTTGATGAATAGGGTGTTTAGATAATACCTTGACATGTTTGTGATTGTGTTCATTGATGACATATTGATCTATTCAAGAAGTAAGGATGATCACATCAATCATTTGAGGATTGTGTTGCAAGTCCTCAAGGACTAACAACTCTTCGCAAAGTTTAGTAAATGTGAGTTTTTTCTATGGTCCATGGATTTTCTTGGTCATATTATTTCTAGCAAGGGCGTCGAGGTAGATCCTAAGAAGTCGGATGTGGTCAAGAGTTGGCCTAGACCTCTAACCCCTTCGGCTATTAGGAGTTTCTTGGGTTTAGCCAGTTATTATAGAAGGTTTGTTGATGGGTTCTCTTCGATTGCCTCTCCTTTGACGGCATTGACTCAAAATAAGGTTAAGTTCATTTGGTCGGAAGCATGTGAAAAGAACTTCCAAGAGTTGAAGGATAGACTTACTTCCGCCCCGGTGTTGACTTTACCGGAAGGGACTGATGGCTTTGTTGTTTATTGTGATGCCTTGAGAATTGGGTTAGGATGTGTCCTTATGCAAAATGGGAAAGTGATTGTCTATGCTTCAATATAACTCAAGATTCATGAAAATAATTATCCTACCCATGACCTTGAACTAGCGGTGGTTCTGTTTGCTCTTAAGATTTGGAGGCATTACTTGTATGGTGTCCATGTTGATGTTTCTACCGACAACAAGAGTTTGCAATATGTGTTTAATCAAAAGGATTTGAATCTACGCCAAAGAAGGTGGCTATAATTATTGAAGGACTATAAAATGAGTGTTCTCTACCACGCTGGTAAGGTGAATGTGGTGGCGGATGCTCTTAGTCACTTATCGATGGGTAGTGTGGCTCATATAGAGGATGATAAGAGAAAATTGGATTGAGATGTTCATAGATTGGCCCGATTGGGTGTTATGTTAGTAGACTCTACCAAGGTTGGTGTTATGGTTCACAACGGTTCAGAATCATACTTTGTGGCGGATGTGAAAGTTAAACAAGGTCTTGATCCGACTTTGGTTGAATTAAACGAAGCGGTGCTTAAAAAGTCCGTTGGGACTTTCTCCCAAGAGGGTGATGGTGTGCTTCGATATCAGGATCGTTTGTGTGTTCCTAATGTCAATGACTTAAGAGAACAGATTTTATTAGAAGCCTATAATTCTCGATATTCTATTCACCCGTGAGCCACCAAGATGTATCGTGACTTGCAGGAGATCTATTGGTGGAATGGAATGAAGAAGGATATTGCGGGATTTGTGGCTAAGTTTCCTAATTTCCAACAAGTGAAAGTTGAGCATCAAAAGTCAGGAGGTTTATCTCAAGATATTAGCCTTCCTACTTGGAAGTGGGAAGATGTGTATATGGACTTCATTGTTGGTTTACCATGAACCCGGTGACAATATGACTCGATTTGGGTCATTGTGGACCGAATGACTAAATTGGATCATTTCATCCCTGTCAAGGTGTCTTATTCGGCGGAGGACTATGCTAAGTTGTATTTAAGAGAGATAGTGAGGTTTCATGGAGTGCCATTATCCATTATCTCAGATCGTGGTACCCAATTCACTTCACAATTTTGGAAATCTTTCCAAAAGGGTCTTGGTACTCGTGTTAAGCTTAGTACGGCTTTTCATCCACAAACCGATAGGCAAGCGGAGCATACAATCCAAACTTTGGAAGATATGTTGAGAACATGTGTGATTGACTTCAAGGGTTATTGGGATGATCACTTGCCTTTGATTGAGTTTTCTTACAATAATAGTTATCACTCAAGTATTGGTATGGCTCCATTTGAATCCCTATATGGTAGGAGGTGTAGATCCCCTATAGGTTGGTTTGAGGTGGGTGAAGTCGCCTTAATAGGTCCCGAGTTGGTACATGAGGTTGTGTAGAAAGTTTGACTTATTAGAGAAAGGTTGAAAATGGCTCAAATTCGACAAAAGTCATATGCCGATGTGAGGAGAAGAGATATTGAATTTGAAGTAAATGATTGGGTCTACTTGAAAATATCACCCATGAAGGGTGTAATGAAGTTTGGTAAGAAAGGGAAGCTTAGTCCCCGTTATGTGGGCCCATATCAGATTTTGAGGCGAATTGGTAAGGTTGCTTATGAACTTGAATTGCCTAGTGATTTGGCATCGGTGCATCCAGATTTTCATGTCTCCATATTGAAGAAATGTAATGGAGACCCAACATCTATAGTTCCCTTAGAAGGTTTAGGAGTTAAGGAGAATCTTTCTTATGAGGAAGTTTTGGTTGAGTTTCTAGACCGGCAAGTTAATAAGTTGAGAAACAAAGAAGTTGCTTCCGTGAAAATTCTTTGGAGGAATCAGTTAGTTGAGGGTGCTACTTGGGAGGCCGAAGCCGATATGATGTCCCTCTATCCTCACCTTTTTCCTTCCAATCCTACTCTAGCTTGAGGTATTTAGCTCCTCATGGTTTATTCCTTAGGTGACATGTGTCTTAAATGTTTACATAATTTCCTTACGATGCATGATTCATGAAAAGCTTAAATTTTGAGAAAATAAGTGTACTTGATTGATTTGACATGTTTATGTGGATTTGAGTATGAGTTGCGTATAGACTTCATGATTTGATGTTTGGGGACATACTTTAGCTTGGAGTTGATGTTTCCTCCTCGGATATGTGCATTTATGTAATTGCATGCATGATGGGCTGTTAGATTAAGTTTTTGCCTTCCTTATGATGTCTTGAATCTCATTCGATGACAAATGATCCCAGGGGGAGATAATGACCCATGGACCGTAGGTCTGGCCTGTGGATTGGCTAGTCAGTTTTCCAGAATGTCAAGTTCTCTTTAATTTTCAACGATTCACCAGGAAGGTCTGTCGTTCAATGCACGAGTCGTAGGTAGCTCTCTTAGGTGAGTCACAAACTTATTAAGATTTTGAGGTCAAAAGTTGAGGACCACGGTTGGGACCCACATCCCGTCGATTGGACCATGTCGCGTGGGTGGTTCCCATCGTTTGAGGTCCAAAAACTTTATCTTCTGAACCAATCGACGGAGGGACAGGACGGTCCATAAGTGGACCGTAGGTCCCCACCATCGACTGGGTCGGCAATTATTTTTCCTAGGGGCTTTTGAGTCTTTTCCTAATTATTATAGCCTAATACTATGTTGTATTGTCCTTCACCAAAACCCCTATATAAGTGTTTTAACCCCAGATTTCCCCAATTGAAAATCATTCTCTCAAATTTCTAAAAGAAGAACAAGTCTTCCTCCCAAAATATTTCTTTCCCTAGAAAGCTTGAAGAAGAAGGATCCAAGCTAGGGTTTGCAAGTCAAGTCTCCTAATCCTCCATTGAAGTTAAACAATTGACATTGAGGTATGATATTTTTCATCCATGAAGCTCTTTCCTACATAGAGTTCCCAAATTCTCCAATTTACAAAGCTAGAATTCCCCAATTGAGTTAGGGTTTTCTTCCATGTCATGGGTTCTTTTAAATATTAAATTATTTGATTGTTTTTTATCTATCAAGCATGAATTGAGATAATTACATGATTTTATGATGAATCCCCATGAACCCATGCTTAACCCATGTTTTCTAGATTTTGGTGATTGAAAGTGGGTTTTGAATTATGAAAAGTGAATTATGGAATTATGCATGTTCTTATGAAGCTGATGTAAATGTTTTAAGGATGCTTTGAGAGTGAAGTATCAATGATGTTGTTGTTGTTGTTTTGTTGAAAGGATTTATCATAAACACATAAAAACATGCATGTGAAAAGTTTTCTCACATAAAAAAGGTTCTTAAGGTTGAAAGTCTTTCTCACCTAAAATGAACCAATGTTAAGTAGATATTCTACTGTTGAGGCAAGATGTGATTACCCATGCTCTCTAATTGAAAGACAAGAGGTGATTACCCATGTTCCTTTAAGAGCTAAGATGAATATGAATAAGAACTATTCTATGGAAGTTAAGCTTAGTACCGAGTGGACAAGTGGCGATTACCCATCTCCCATAAATTATGTGCCAACATAGGATTGTCTAGATAGATATTAGCTAGTGGATCCAAAATAGCCAGAAGTTCATGGTTCTTACTGATAACGCTCAACTACACTTCTTCCAATTATAAGTGTAGGTGATCGCAATCTAGCTTAAATACAACGAAGAGTTGGGATCGATCCAACAGGGACTGATACGGTAGAGAATTCAATTAGAAAATGAAAGATGTGTTCTAATCGATTGTAGGAATAGAAATTTTTGAAACCATTAAAGTAAATTATAGGGGTTGACAGCTAGTGTCAAATGGGGGGATAAGGTTTGTCAATTAACAACTACTAAAACAGGGAAGTAATCAAGTAGAAAGGGATCCTTGGGGATGTGATCTATTAATTGCAAATTTCATTGTACGGGTGATTACTAATTACCGAAAGTTGTTGAATATTAGTGGGTAGGCTAGACTATAGATGCAATATCCATCTCTCGATCGACTATCACGATTCAAGCGAGTTCTCTCGAACCTCGACAAGCATACAATTAAAAACAGCCCAAAACCTCAATTTACCTCCTCTCTCGAGCTAGATAGGTAGGATCAAATAAAGACTCACTCTATCGAGCTGAATCCACAACAACCCAATCACTACAATCATCAATTGATAACCTTAATTCTAAAACCTCTTTCTCAATCAAGCATAGAATACTAGACTAGAACTGCATTTGCAACTACAATTCATGAGTTAAAACTCAATTATCAATCGAAACCACTTCAAAACAGCAATTAAATCAGTAATTACTAACACCCATAAGCTAATTTAGACAATTAAACATATAATCACACCCCCAAGAATGGGGGTTTTAGCCACACATTATAAAAAGGAGGGAAATATTACCAACTATGTTCTCCATAAGTTGGGTAACAAAATCCAAGTCTTTACAATGCTTCAAATCAACTAAAAATCAAAACCCAACTTAAAATTCTACTCAAAAACTCTAAAACAGTGTTTGGGATCAAAAACTCAAAGTTGGAACTCTCAAACACTCAGAACCTTCGCTCAAAATGTTGGAACTCCGCGGAACTCCCTTTCATCATTTAAAAATTCGCATTTATACTCTTCAAGATTTTCAGCTTTTGGACCAATCGGCGGAGTTAGTCGAGCATCGCCGACCAGGTCGGCGATGCGCCAAGTGTCCTTCTCCATCACCATTTTTATCTACCTCTTCATCATTCAAGCTCTGTAACTTTAGGAGATCAAAATTTGTGTCGCCGATGGTCCAGTTCCATCACCAAGTTGGCTTCTCCCCAGGGATGACACGCTGTAACCTTTGGCGAGCTGAAGTAGCACTCAGCAATTTGCCGAGTGGTCTTGGCGATCGTCAGCTTTCCTTATCTTCTATTTTTTTCATCTTTTCCGCTCCTTTTTGCCCGCTAATGTCCTTGCCTTGCTCTTTTACCTTCATAGCTGCAAATTAGCATTTAAACATCTGTTTAGAGCACAAAATAGGCATCGAAGACACTAATACAATGAATAATAAGCCCTAAATGAGTCGAAATCCCAGACTCATCAACACCTCCAACTTAAAATTTTGCTTGTCCTCAAGGAAAACACAAGATCAATTAGTTCAACAAGGATGTGTACAAACAGTGCTACTCAAGATTCAACATGAATGCACAAAAGAGGTTCAAACTACTCATGCAATGTTCAACTGTGCACTCTAATTTTCAAACTGTGACTAACCATTATCAAATAGAACTCAAGCTCACAATGATTGCTTCAACTGCAAGTTCAAGCTCAACAAAAGCATTAAATTCCCTCACACCAAGAATGATTCCATACTTACACTAAACTCATCAAATTTCCAGAATTTCGGAATCAAAAGCAACTCTCACACTCCCAAAGATAAACACATGCATGACTCTACCCATAGACTTGCCTTTATTTTCCAATCAACTTGACTTTGAGCTCACTCAAGATCACAAAGGTCTTTCGAAGCTTATAACGGGGCTGAGGGTAAAGGTATGATCATTTGGTTTAGTGACTTCTACTTTCATGAAGCATGGCCTGCATTTCACTTTTTCTCCTTCTTTTTCACACTTTTTGATTTTCACATTCCACCCTATGTTCTTTTAAGCATGATTCATTGGACACCTCATTTCTTTTAATCATTTCACAAGCTTTATTTCAACAATTTTTTTTCTTTTTCGGTTGTTTTCTTCTTTCACTTTTCTCTTTTTTTTTACATGGAGGGGTTCCATATTTTTCAACATGATCCTTCAAGGGAAAAATTTTTACACTTCTTGAATTTCCTCCTTTTTCACCACACCCCCAACTTAGGCTTTTGGCCTAAGTTGGATATTCAAACAAACCAATATTTCATGAAGGTTATAGGTGATGGGACAAAGAGGTCAAAGTTATTCATGTTTCATCCAAAGAAAAAGGATAGGTTCAAATGGTGCCAAGCTAGGTTCACACTCTCACAAGTTAGTCACAAAGAGGTATGATAGCAATTTTGGTTCACTCTTCACAAATTGTGCCTAAGATCATCTCTATCATTCGCTTACATTAGTCAACTGAACTAACGGGGCAAGTTCTAGGTATTACCAAGCACGTATTTCAAGAAAATCTCACCACACACAGAATTTAACACAATCATCAAACAAGACTCTATAATTTTTAGATTGCGTACAACGATCATCACAAGAGATCAACTCAACAATCGGCTAGTCACAATGAGATGCTAGGAGTTCACATATGACTTATGCAACTCAATTTGCCTCATCGAAACCATACACTCATATTGTTCAATCGAGAGCACAATTCAAGTCATCGGTATTGATCACAACCGACACTCAAAATTGTAAGAGAACAGCCACATTCATAAACATCAGGTGGTGGCAATTTTTAATTCGGGTCAAAACCAACATACACATTAAAAGCAATAGATCACAAACCAATATATATCAACAAAATCCAGCATTCACAAAAACAATCACACAAAACATAGAATATCCAAAAATAGCCCAAAAGAGGTAGGTATGGAAATACCTCACCCCGCCAAACTAAACTAGCAATTGTCCTCAAATGCCAAGAAATAAAAAAATCTAAACAAGAAAAGAAAGAGAGTCAAAAATACTCCTGCCAGGCTAAGCCTGGGGTAAACTCTGTATGTCGGTGACCTCCTCTGTCTGGGCATCAGTGCCCAGCTCACCAACATCCTTCACTCCACTGGAGCCCACCATAGACGTGTCCCTCAAAGATGCCTCCACAACTGTCTGAACCATAGCCCCCTCGAGGTCCTCTAAATCATCATAGACTGCGGCATCTCAAATACCTAGATCCTCCTCATCAGTCTCAGCCTCAGACTCAGCATCTGCATCATCCCTAGCAACATCTCCGGTTCTAGTAGCCCGAGGAATCTAAGAAATAGTCGGGAGATTAGTGCTTGGAACCTCAGGGTGTTCTACAGTGCCAAAGATCATCAAAATATCGGTGGATTTTAGCTCATCCACATCGCGTCTCAATCCAACAATATCGGCCTTCAAGGCCGTCACATCCTCTGAAATGCCCCGTCCCTGCTCACAAGCCTCCACTCTCACAGTGAGGGTGTCTAGTGCAAATCTATGGGCATCAATCATCTCTCCATGCTCTCTCAACTCAGCCCTAATCGGGGACAAGGCAGTAGCAATCGCTCGCTCAATCAGCCCAGGCACAGCGGCCTCTACTTGGGAGGCACGAACATCAGCAGACTGGGCCGGTGCAGCTCTCCTCGTATCAGCCTCATCCCTCATGTACTCGGCCTCTATCCTCTGGATGTCAGTAGAGGAAGTGGGAGTCACTTCCACATTCATCTTAGCAATCAAAGGAACACGGGCATGCCTGCACAGCTCTGTAATCAGGACTAGGAATGGGAGAGAGGTCTGGCTCTGTTTGGCCCTCATGGCCATCTCCTACTCGATGATCAGACCTAGATTAAGATCATCTCGGTCAATGATACAGCCCAGCAAAGCAGCTTTTGGATGCCTGAGTATCGACTCATTCTGTGAGGGCATCAAAGTGTTGCTGATGAATCTAAACCAATATCTGACAGCCACATTCAGGTCCTTCTTCTCTATCGGAGCTCTTGCCTCAATCCACCGTGTTGTGATGTAGGATATCAACGGTGCTAACCAACGCTCAAGTCATCGAGGGTCTTCTTATGTATCTGATCAACCAAGAAATGGAATATATTCTTCGTGCACCCTAGCACCTCATTGATGTCGGTACTGCTGCATTTTAATTTCCGGCCCCACACTACCATATGGTCAACCGGCTTGAATGAGTTGGACTTATTCTTTCTTTTATGGACCATCTTCCCATACTCGGCATAAAACTCTCGGACCCAAGTAGGAATATAGGAGCCTCGGGGCTTGGTGAAGATTTCGAACTTGTGGAACTTGATAGTGTTCCACACCTCTAGGTATCGGTCTACTACTCCGTCAGTAGACAATTTTTTTTCTTCCAAGATGGTCCTCAAACCCTCGGCCTTTAGTCTATTCAGTGACCTGGGTGGCGGTGCCTGAATTGGTTTCACCGGAGGAGCCTACTCAATAATCAGAGTTGAAGGTGGAGGAGTAGGCGACACTGGGATCCTGGCCGGATCATTGAAAGATTTGGAGCGTAGCTCCGCTCTCTTAGTTTGGAGAGTCTGATCATCTTCCGGCTCAGATGTGGAGACCGGTGATCTATCTTTTGAGTTACCCTCACCATATGACTCGGATGTGGTGAGGTGAGTGTCATAGACACCCATACTGTCGGAGCTCTCCTTCGTCGGACTCAGTTGTACGGGTCCCTTTCCCTTTTCTTTTCCCCCCAATTGGAGGAAGCTTTGCTTTTGTAGTACGGGAGAGTGCAGCCCCCTCATTAATAACAATGCCTCTGGCCCACTTTCGGGGTGGTTGATTTCTTCCCGGTACCTTGGGTCTAGCCATTCCTGCAAAACAAAACCAAATTAGTTAGACTTAATTCGAAAAATTTCCAAGTTGTAAAAATGTTCAGGAAAACTCGTCGAACCCATTTGGCGAGCCAAGTCGGGCTCGCCGAATGTTATAGAATAAGAACTCTCAGAACTAAGCACAAGTCGGCGATTTATAGGGCTTTCAGCGGATCACCGACACCATTCGGCGAACTAAAAGAAGCTCGCCGAATGTTACAGAACATTTTCTAAAAACAGAGGCGCAGAAGGGCGATCTGTAGGGGCCTTCGGCGAGTTGCCAAGTGTACTCGCGAGCTCAAGCGTATCGCCGAATATTACAGAATGAGTTCTAAAATTTTGAAGGATAAAAAGGTGATCCAAGGGTCATTAGGCGAACCGCCAAACCACTCGGCGAGCTCGACCCATCTCGCCAAACAGTCCAACGTGCCAGATTTTAGCCCCGACCTTCAAATTCTAACCCGCAGCCCACGAAAACAAATTAAACACCTATTCTATGCAATTAAGCCCAGACCCAATACATTAATGACCTCAGGGTACTCGGGCTTCCCCTGATTTGTCTAAAATTGACCAATCGACGTCTTTTGCCCTTAAGAATGACGTCACCCGCTCTATCATTGGGAAAAATCAGTCAATCGATGCAAACGGGGCTACTTAGACTTCACTCATATCAGATCCAACACTTAATCAATACACACCCATAATTTTATCATGAAAACACACGGGATTTCACAATTAAAGGCCAATTATAATCATAAACATGAGATAACAGAGGCATATTCTAATAACACACATTCAAACAACCAATATTATGCAAATACAACGACACGGCAACGATCACGCATTTGAAATTACCAAAATGTAAAGGAGGTGTTCGGATAACCAACCTCAAAAGTAGATAATCGAACTCTAGGGTAGCAAAGTGCACCAAAGTCCCCCCACCCCCCCGAGCAATTCATCCAACATAAAATGCAAGTACAAAAATCTAAACTGCGGTTGTAAAAGTGTAAAAGTCAGAAAATATGAAACGAGGGAATTTTTTTTTGAATTTAAAACGATTCAGCCCTTCTTGACCCTTCAATTCGCGCGCTAGTCCACGACGGTCACTTATGTCGCCGACCATTCAGCGATGTGCCGAATGGTTCTTTAGCCCACCGAGTTTTACAGAACCTCTAGCTTACTAGTTGGTTCAAACTCCGATCCAAGTCGGGCTCACCGACATGTTCGGCGAGTCGTCGACGAGTACCTGGGTTCGCCTAATTGCTTCTTTTTCCAAAATTTCAAAAGCTCAAAAACTTGGGTTGCCTCCCAAGAAGCGCCTTATTTAATGACGTGGATACTCATTCAAGATTCATTCTTTGGTTTAACCAAGGTATCACTTGGTAGACCCCTTTTTTGCCTTGGATTCATATGAGATGATATCTGGCCCATTTGTGTTTCCAGTTGTTTAATGGACACCGAGTGAGAAGTAACCGTCTAGTTTAGAGTTGAGATGTCTTCCTTCATTTCTTTGAGCACTTTATGCGACCTTCCACCTGATTGAGAATGCGTGCAAGCATATCTTCAGTGCGAAAATTCTCCGGGTCAGCCATTTGCTCTTTTGGCTTTTGACATTCATGGAGAGGTACATATCTCTCCTTGTCACTGTCTCTCTCCCTCCAGTTTGTGCCACGGTCACGCCACTCCTTATCATGATCTTTCCAATCTTCATCAGGCTCTCTATTCCAACCTTGGTTCCCGCTTGGCCTTGGATAATTTGGACGGAAACCTCCTCCCTGATTTGCTAGAAAGTGTACTTCTTCATTGTACAAAGCTTCAAAGTGCGCATCATCAGGATTTACTCCGCTAACACCAATTGCGTTCACGGCCTCTGAACCACCACCCATGACATGTTTTGACAACAGATCCATTTGGGTAATCATTTTAGCCATATTTTCATCTCGCTCGTGGTCGTTTTCTATTTGTTCCTTTGTCATCCTGAAAGTCAAAGGAGACACTTGATCCTCTCTAGTGTACCAAGCATGGTTTATCTTCGTCATTCCATCAAGGAGAGTAGAAGTGATTTCAAAAGGTTGCTGAATGATTCCTCCTTGGACAAGTTGATCAGCCACCCCTTTGTTGACTGAATCTAGACTACGATAGAAATGTTGTAACAACACGTTGTTCTGGAGTCCATGGGTTGGACATTGGAGTAACAGCTTCTGAAACCTCAGCCATGTCTCATGGATTGGTTCACCATCCAAACGTTTGATACCCTGAATGTTATCTCTCAATGCCATCATCTTCGAAGGAGGAAAAAATCTAATGTAGAACACCTCAGTAAGTTCAACCCAAGACGTAATCGAGTCCCTTGGTAGGTCAGCTAACAACTTTGTTGCCTCCCACATCAAAGAAAAAGGGAACAACCGAAGCCGGACTGATTCTTGTGAGATGTTCTTAAATTAGAATGGACCACACACATCCACAAAATTATGAATATGGTCATGGGGATCCACATGAGCCAGCCTTCCGAATAAACCTTTCATTTGCAATAGTTGCAGCATCATGCTAGTAACATGGAATACAACATTTCCCACGACCGGAGGTAACCAGATAGCACCCATGCTACCCAATTGAGCCTCATTCACATCATTCAAGTTGCCAATGTCATCTTGGTGACCAATTTGGCTCGTGTTGCTTCCGTTCACACTCATCTCATCACCTGTTCACGAACAACCAACAACAAACACAAAATAAAGTAAGTCGATTTACCTATAAACAAGATTAGATCACAACTAGACTTCACTAAAAGAATTCTAAAACCACTCCCCGGCAGCGGCGCCATTTTTGATAACGCTCAACTACACTTCATCCAATTCTAAGTGTAGGTGATCGCAATCTAGTATAAGCCCAACGAAGAGTTGGGGTCGATCTCACAGGAAGTGATACGGTAGAGAATTCAATTTAGAAATGAAAGATGTGTTCTAATCAATTGTAGGAATAGAAATTATCGAAACCATTAAAGTAAATTATAGGGGTTAACAGCTAGTGTCAAATGGGGGAATAAGGTTATTCAATTAACAACTACTAAAACAGGGGAGTAATCAAGTAGAAAGGGATCTTTGGGGATGTGATTGATTAATTGCCAATTTCGATGTACGGGTGATTACTAATTACCGAAAGTTGTTGAATCTTACTGGGTAGGCTAGACTATAGATGCAATAGCCATCTCTCGATCGAATATCACGATTCAAGCGAGTTCTCTCAAACCTCGACAAGCATACAATTAAAAACTGTCCAAAACCTTAATTTACCTACTCTCTCGAGCTAGATAGGTAGGATCGAATTAAGACTAACTCTCTCGAGCTGAATCCACAACAACCCAATCGCTACAATCATCAATTGATAACCTTAATTCTAAAACCTCTTTCTCAAGCAAGCATAGAATAATAGAATAGAACTACATTTGAAACTACAATTCATGAGTTAAAACTCAATTATCAATCGAACCCACTTCAAAACAACAATTAAATCAGTAATTACTAACACCCATAAGCTAATTGAGACAATTAATCATATAATCACACCCCCTAGAATGGGGGTTTTAGCCACACATTATAAAAAGCAGGGAAATATTACCAACTATGTTCTCTATAGCTGGGTAACAAAATCCAAGCCTTCACAATGCTTCAAATCAACTAAAAATCAAAACCCAACTTAAAATTCTACTCAAAATTTTAAAACTGTGTTTGGGATCAAAAACTCAAGTTAGAACTATCAAACACTAAGAACCTTCGCTCAAAATTTCGGAACTTCGCGGAACTCTCTTCCATCATTTAAAAATTTGAATTTATACTCTTCTAGATTTTTAGATTTTAGACCAATCGGTGGAGTTAGTCGAGCATCGCCGACCAGGTCGGCGATGTGCCAAGTGTCCTTCTCCATCACTGTTTTTATCTGCCTCTTCATCATTCAAGATCTGTAACTTTAGGCGATCAAAATCTATGTCATTGATCCATTTGGTGGTTCACCGAAGGTCCATTTCCATCACCAAGTTGGCTTCTCCCCAGGGCTGGCACGCTGTAACTTTTGGCGAGCTGAAGTACGACTTGGCGAGTCGTCGAGTGGTCTTGGCGATCGTCACCTTTCCTTATCTTCAGCTTTTTTCATCTTTTCCACTCCTTTTTGCCCGCTAATGTCCTTGCCTTGCTATTTTGCCTTCATAGCTGCCAATTAGCATTTAAACATCAGTTTAGAGCATAAAATTGGCATCAAGGACACTAATATCATGAATAATAACCCCTAAATGAGTCGAAATCCCAGACTCATCACTTACCTTGGCAAGTAGGACACCCTTCTTCGGTGTGGGAGATACCGGATTCCATGTAGATAGCTCACGTGGTCTTATATGTCGGTTAAGGCTACTTCCCACAAGCAAGCTATGATGAACCAAGGTTACTTCAAGGAAGTATCTCGTACGTGTTTAAGATGATGACTACGTGCATTGACCATGTTTTATGACTCATGTTTTCTAACTCTGATCTCATGCTTTAGCTTGGTCATTGCATGTTTATGAAAAGGTTCGTTTAAGCATGTTTTCAAATGTTTTATGCATGCCTATCATACTTGGTACATATTTTGTACTAACATATACTCTTGCCTACATTTCTCCAATTGTAGGATCTGACAGTCAGGTTCCCAGTTTCGTGGCTAGAGTTCTTTGAGGAGATTCTGAGCTTTGGTGAGTCCTCATGCTTCGAGGATGGACATTTATTATTTTCAGTCTTTCATTACTTTTGGTTTTGAAACATGATGTACGGGCTAAGCCCCGATTCATTCTTATGTACTAGATGGCTTTGAGACGATGTTTAGACTTCCGCTTCACTTTTATAAACTCTCTTATGTTCGAACTGTCTTTAAATCTCTTATATTTCTATGATATTGTATGAAGAAAGCTAAGTGGCTTGTATGGGGCCTTTCGGGGTCTAATATGCCATGTTACGCCTTTGGGATACCTTGGGTCGTGACACTACTAGTCTCTGAGCCTGAAAAAAAGAGATAACATCAACTGGTGTGCTGCTAACGGAGCCTTTCCACACCACCAGGGGAACACCAGACATGGCTAAGGTATTAGTCTTAGAGAAACAATCTAAAACCACATTGTAGGGAGATAACTAGTCCATGCCCAGAATCACATCAAAATCAAGAATATCTAACAATATAAGGTCAACCCACGTGTCACTCCCCTCGATAGTAACTAAACAAGATCGAAACACCTGATACACTACTAAAGACTCACCCACAGGGGTCGACACCCACAACGGTGCTATCATAGGCTCAGAACTCTGATCCATACGAGAAGCATAATACATATGCACATAGTAATATGTAGAACCAGGGTCAAATAAAGCTGAGGTGGAAGGATGGCATAATAAAATCATACATGTGATCACATCATCTAATGCCTCAGCCTCCGCCCTGGCTGGAGCTCCATAGAAATAGTCATGTCCGTCTCTGCCCTGGCCATCAGTCCTACCACCTGACCTGCCTCCTCGAGGACCACCCCAAATAACTTGTTGTCTACCGCAAAGGTCCTGACCCTGAACTCAACCTCAAGTTAGAGGTGTTCCTGGTGGAGCTGGTAGAGTTGGTGGTGGAACCAGAGCGAATGGTCTACGCAAAGGGAAATCTCTGGCCCAGAGACCTAACTCACCATAGTCATAATAACCCAAAGATGATTTGCTCCCAGAATAACAGCCACCACGGCCTGAAGTACTAGTTTGGGATCCATGAATCTAGCTAGAGCCAACTTCACTTCGGCTATACCGATCACCCTCTAAACTCTACAATGAGGCCTTAACAGGACGACTAGGTTGACCCTGCTAAAACCATTGTCGAGCCCTATCATGTGAATCTATGGGCCTAGAATGGGACCCACTATAGCTACCTTCACATCTAGCTCTCTTGTCACTGCCCCCTTAGGCCTCACGATGGAGCTGCTCAATAGTGTTGGGATGATCAACAATATCTAGAATGGAGTGATCCCTGAGAGACTAAGCCTCAATCCGCAGCTGCAGTCTTAACCCACGAACAAAGTATTGAACCCTTCCTCCTCAGTAGATAGAATCATGGTAGCATGGAGGGAGCGGTCATAAAATCTCACCTCATACTCAGGCACTATCACAAAACCCTGCTCAAACCTAGAGAACTAATCCCTGAGGTGATCTCTAACGTTGCAAGGAATGAACCTGGCCAAGAAGGCCTCAGAAAACTTGATCTAAGTGACCAGAGAGGACCCACCTGGTCTACTCTCAATAAATGTATGCCACCACTATCTGGCTGGCTCATCAAGATTGTACGCAGTGAAGTCGGCTCCTCTCTACTTCACGATACCCAAGGTATGTAACCGCTCACGAAAAGTAGTTAGAAATTAGTGGGCATCCTAACCCACAACCCCAGAAAGCTTCAGAAGTTAAAGCCTCAAGAATACTCCAAGAATTTTCTCCTCCTCTAGCGGCATAGCTCTGACAGCAATCATGGGTTGGGCAGCCCCAGGTGGTACTTCGGCATGAGGTGCCTCTGTTGTAGGCTGATCCTGCTGACCTGGTACTGGTGCTGGTGCTGGGGTCTGCTACATACCCCAAGCACTGTCAAAATCTGAGTAATAGGTGCTTGAAAGTCTGGAGCCATAGCCGGTCCAGGTGGTGGCAGAGCTAGTCCAAGCCCCACCGGCTGCTCTGGAACCTCGGATGCTAGAGGATCTGCTACTAGATTCGGACTCTACTCTCTAACTAGGGGTGGGGCTCACCCCTACCGGGCAAGGGAGGTCGACCTCTACCCTGATCCATCTCACGGTGCATACAAGACATTTCATGAAAAGAGTGAAACAAGTGGGATTCCAAGAAACCAACATCACACAGGTTTCTCGAAAGTGATACAAAAGAGAGGAATTCCTAAACACACCTTGTAGGCTTCCAAAGATAGGAAAGGAATGTCTCCACACCGATCCGTAGGACTCTACTAGGTATAAGCTATGTACTAGTGAGACAGATGAACATTGGGATCTAATACCAACTTGTCAGGACCTGACTCCTCGAGTCATGATGGCATTTACTCAAATGCACCACTAGAAAAGCTAATCGGTACCCAGAACTACAAGTAGTGAGTATAAGGGGAGAACTAAACAGAAAATAATACTAACTATAAGAAAAGATAGAAACAGAAAGCATACCCAAAGCTATATACAATAGATACCCTCCCCGAACCTGGAAGTCACGAGTATAGAGTTGTCTTACAAGAGTAAATACAAGTCGTAAAAGTGGACCACAAAAAGCCTTTTCAAAGGCAAAAGATAAGCTAACATATATACAGAAGGATACAGGCTGATCCAGGACGCCAAGCGCACACCCTCATCTCTGATATCCCCAATCTTTAAAAGATGGCACGAACGATCACCGTTGGTAGCTAGTACTAGGACATACATCACGAAGAGATGCAGAGTGTAGCATAAGTACCAAAATAAGTTACTCAATAGGAATCATAGGTCGACCGAGCAAGAAAGATAAAAGCAATCCAAAAAGATGGAATCTAAACACCAACAGAGGTCAAAGAGGATATGAAAAGATGGAACATAAACATACCGAAAGTAAATATAGGTACAACTAAACTAAACATAACTAGACCCCCGTAAGCCCAGAAGGTACACTTGTGCGCAAGTTTAAATAAAACTCGAATAGACCCCCATAATCCCTACAAGTACCCCAGAAAATCTAAGTCTACAAGACAGAAGAGTAACCCAGATCTGAATCCAATAACCAGTCAACTCCCAACCACCTAGCGAGAGAGAAAATCAACTTAACCAGTCAACTCCCAGCCTAGCTAGCAAGAGCGACTATCAACCCAGGCCACCCATCCATACAATCCATTCACAGGGCGTCAACCGCCCAGCTAGCAACAGTGCCTTGGGAGCGTTTCAACTTTGTAGAGGATCTCTGAAATCTAGGACACCCAGCCATCCAGCCCACTCCCACGGGTGTCAACTGCCCAGCTAGCAAGAGTGTCGGGGGGTGTATCCACTCTGAAGATGATCTCAAGTAGTCTCCAAGTCACCGTGGATCGACGTCCACTCTCGATGATATAACAAAAGACTCCAAGCTAGAAGCACTCCAATCTCGAGAAAGCACACAATATTTGGTAACGCAACAGAGCCGCAGAAATAAAGAGAGGCGACAAAAACGCTAGAAAGCAACCCAAAAGCCTAAACTAAGGCTCATACAATCAGATCCAAGTCTTCTAGTCCAGTCTACAAGGACCTAGTCCATCTGAGACAACGTCGGAAACATATCGTAGTCACAAGGTTCATGAGTCTAAGACAACACTAGTATATCCTAGACTAAGGCCAAAACATTCTCCAAAAACAAGTAACCAAACAAGTAAATTATATAGCATGATACAACACACATACAACCCTCTATCAGCATGGTACTACCCTCAATATAATATTAATCAACCCTAGATCATGGCTTTCTAGAAAGAAAGAAGAAATAACTAGGTACCAACCCTCAATTCACACTTATCATTATGAATTCACATATTCATGTTTAATCTAAATAGAAAGGAAGTCGTAGCCTACTTGAAGGCCGACCGTGCGTTCTCTAAATCACAAAGTTGGAGTATTTCCCTTCCAAGCAACCTCTGAATGCTACCATATTATCAAAAATAGGATCACAGCGTCAATACGGTCGTTTAGACACCAAAATCACCCAAAATGGAGACGGATCAATTTTTAGAGTCAAATAGAAATCAAGGGATCCGTGGTGAACATTCTGGAATTTACTCCGCCAAAGGTTCTAATCTCTGCATTGAACTTATGTCCCAAAATAGAACACAATTCAAGGCTCCAAAATCAGCTAACACAACAACGCAACAAATCTCAAATTAAAAGAGGAAAAGCAAAAGTTTACCAGCAAAATTCACCTCGAATGGAGTATCACCAACACAATCCAACAACTCCATCACGTAGCCCCAACAATTAGGAGCATGAGGCACTTCAAATCACCAAAGTCAGAGTTAAAACGAGGGAGAAATTAAAATTTTGTTAACTGAGCCAAAGATACCTTCGCAACAAGCCTTAAATAGGCCTGACAGAGGAATCACGCGAACATGGGAAGATTGCACGAATGCACGTGCCAGTGCACTTGTCATCCGAAAATGCGGCCAACCAGCATGAATGCGGCAGTGCCTCAGTTGACAGCAAAAATGGTTAGGGCCCCAAAACTTCAACAGGGTGCCCAGGACTCGTTCGAAACCCTGTGCGCGCAAATGAGAAATGCTACTCCATTGGAAATGGCATTCCAAACTCAAAGGATTCATCAAAATGCCTTCCAAGGTCGTTTCGATAAAAGTAAGTCCTACACCCAATTTTAAGCCAAATTCCACAAAGGGCCCCGAAATTAGCCCGGAAGCCTCGAGACCTACACGAAGGGTCATTCTAGACCAAAGTCAACATTTTGGAGCTAACCGCGCTGACGGAATTCTCATCCGAGCTTGTTTACTCAGAATATTGACTAAAGTCAAACTTAGGCTTCAACTTTAAAATTAAAACACCTAATTGAGACTCAAACTGAAAGCCTCGAGAGTCATGCCAACAATGCTACGAGCCTAAAATGACCATTTTGGAGCTGATGGAATTATCAAAATTGGATTTTGAGATCATCTTCATGAACTTTTGATCAAAAATGAACGCTCAAGGTTCTAAAGCTCCCAAAACACTAAAACTCGCATAAAAACCAAACGAACAACCAAGTGACCAAACTGTCAGTCCCAGTGGGTCGCTACATGAAAGCTCTAAATGAAAAAAAAGAGGCATAAACACAGAAATGAACTAAGGTGATTACAATTAAAGCCCAAAATGAAGAAGATTGCACCACATTAATCCCTAAAAGAGAGTCTAAAAAGATGAATATATAAAGCCAAATTTTCCTAGTTTAAAAGTTCCCTATTTTAAAGTTACCTTGTTTAAAGATTTCTAGTTTAAAAGTTTTCTAGTTTAAAGTTTCCTAGTTATTATTTCCATTTAAGTTAGGTTTGAATCTAATTCTATTTGGGATAGGTTTTCCTTATATATAGCGGTGAATTTTATTATTCTAGACAAACATTATTAATAATACTTGAGAGGTTTTTCTTCTTTACACCTTTGTGTGTGGTGACTATGAATTTATTGTCACGCTCCGAGCCTACACCCTGGGTGGAACTGGCACTCGAGAACCATTGGTGGCCCCAAGCGAACCCTTGGTGGCCCCAAGCGAACCCTTGGCCTGGCTTACTACTCAGCGAAAGACTTTACTCAACAAAGATAAATCTATGTAATAAACTAGAATGTTATAAAAGAAACATTCAACTGGACAATAAGGCAAACTCAAGTCTCAACATAATAGAATAAAAATGAAAAGACTAATGAACTATAACTAGTTGTCTATGAAGCCTCTAAAACTATGAGGGATGTCGGGACAAGACCCCGATCACCCTAAAAACTGAAAATACAAAAGCAATGTAAAAAGGCATCCTCCGGAAAGCAAGGAGACTCACCAAATGACTCTGAATGCTCAACTGGATCAATGAGGTGCTGGATGCTGATTTTGGTTACTTGTATTTGCATCATAAAATGATGTAGGCCAAATGGTATCAGTATATTGAATGTACGAGTATGCGAGGGGAATACTAAAACAATACATAAGCTTGAAATGGAACTGAAGAAACTTACCTTGTCTCAACTCAACTCAACTCATATCAATATAAAGAAATAATAGGGATGCAATATAAAGAAAACCTTTAAAACATGTAAAAACAAATCAGTGTATTGAAAAACACACAATAACTCAGTTTGTATATGAAAATACAAGTAACTCTGTGTATATAAGAATACAAAATATCTATGTGGGAGTTTCTTTAACCGACAACCATCTCTATGAGCTTAAGCGATGGTACAGCGTCTTACCTCACGCTGCCAGGGTCTTCCTATACCTTGCCAGGGGTATAGAACCTAAATCACTAAGTGGATCTACTAGTCTATGCTAAAAGCATTATGGAATCATCTAAAAAGTATGACATTTTTCTACCCATGCTGGCTACTTGGTTTATGGATACTTTGAATTATCTGAACTCAAATTTGTCCCCAAATCGGTGCTCAATACTACTCCCAAAATATACTAGCTCATATGTTTAAAAACATAACTCTTTCTGTGGTTTGAGATTATTACTCTAAAACTAGCTCAAAACCTCTCTTGGAAATCGGTGTTTCCTCTCTTGGAAATCACTGTTTCCTCTCTTGTTTAAATGTGAAAACATTTTGAAATCTTGGGAATACTTAGTTTCCATATAATCTTTTGAAGAAATGAACTTCACTCTTGCTCTTACTCAACTCAATGCTCAAGTCTTTAAAACAAGTTTTAAAACGTTTGCAAAAGACTTTTGAAAAAGACTCTCTAGACTTGGCTCTTAAATCTACCTTGAATTTGAATTATGAATTCAAGGTTATGATTTATGATAGGAAAGATATCATGATGATTAGGAGTGCTTTTGGATAGTTACACATGAGAAACGATCAAGAAATCACTGTCTGGAAGCAAGTCCGTGATGCCGAGATGCATTTTATTATTTGGTCGCGAAATAAATTTTGAGGCAGAGGGGTCCGCGACGCGGAGAAAAACTTTGTGAAAGGGAGGGGCAGGTCCGCGACGCGGACTGGATTGCCAGTTTCTCCCGACTTTTTCCTTCTTCATTTTCTAACCTAAATTCACCTAAATTCGATTCTTTTTTCTCAATTTCTCTTTAGACTCGGATACCCAGTATATGTACACAAGAATCTATTCATAAAAAACTATAAAATCGACACGATTTCCTCAAGAACTCAACAATCCCCACTTAACTCAAGAACGAAAGCCAATATTCAAGAACACAATTCAAAATCATCAACTTTCGACTTTCTAGAATGAATTTCACTGAGATAAACATGATTGGCGCGTGGGTGAACGAACCCAACGCTATGAAAGTATCACATACCTATTAGGATCGAATCCTTGGCGAACTACGCAACCAAAATTGTAAGAACTTGACGAATCTTGACCTTTTCTCCTCCTTCTCCTCTTGAGTTCATTCTCTAAAAAAAACTTAGCGTGAATTTTGAGTGCGTAAACTGAACCAATTCAGTTTAGACCCCAAATAAATTACTAAAAAACGAATTTAATTAATTAAGTAATGAAAAGACCAAAATACCCTTCTAAAATCTGGGTGACTTTCCTAATTCAGACAGCCCGACTTCAAACAGGCATATCTCCCTCATACGAACTCAAAAACTAGCAAACTCAGCGGCGTTAGAAAGATAATTCAAAGACCTTTAATTTGATATATGTAGCCCACCTAACTCATCATGTACTAGGAGTTATGGTCATTTCAAGTTGACCCAAAACTCATACTTAACATAACTTGCCAAATTTCAGATTTTCATTCTTTCCAAAAATAGTTCTTTCTAATTTTAGCTCTTTCAAATAACGGGATGTTACAATTATCTTACAACCTAACCTTATAAGGACGATTATTTAAGAGGTAAGGTTAATTTTTAACTTGATATCTTTGGTTCTTATTCTTAAACTAAAGAAGATGATTAAGCTTATACTAATCGAGTATCTTAAAGCAAATAATGTGCTTTGTCATAGAGAACTTGGGGCCTTTTGACTAGATTGCTATTGTTACTTTCTCATCTATAACTCAAACAAACTCCCCTTATGAAGGATGACCGAACAGGAGCATCAAGAAGTTGTATTGGCTATAAATGGTATTTCAGCAAATGGTGGGACAAATATTATAAAAGGACTTAAGATGGGGAATAGTGTTCTTGAAGAGAAGCATGAAAAGAATCCAGTTGCGAGTATCATTCTTTTGTCTGATGGGAGAGACATCAATAATAGTGATACCGAGAACCAAAGCAACAGAAATAAAAACCGTAGATCCTCAAAGTCAATATTGATCACTTATTTGAATCGGTTGCCTTCTTCCATTCATTTTTGCAATAGTCAAATGGCATATGATATGTCAATTTTCCCTATTCATTATTTTGGGTTCAGATCATGATTCTTCTGCTTTGTATGCTATTGTTTATGGCCTAGTGAATCCAGCGGCACATTTTCATCTATTGAATCATTTTATAATGTTCAAGATGCCTTTGCAATGTGTATTGGTGGTATCCTTAGTGTTGTAGATCGTAATCTTCAACTTAGATACATAGCAGCATCACCTGCAGTAAAGATTATTTCCATACCTTTGGGCCGATATGTAAGTAAAATTTTTGAACATGGAGAGCAAGCTGTAATTGAAATTGGGGACTTGTTTGTAAATAAGGAGAAAGAATTTCTTGTATACTTGTTTATTCCCTCCATTGAAACTACTCAAATTGTGGAAATATCACTCTTAAAATGGTAAGTTATTACAAAAATATTGTGTCCAATGAGATGATAATAGTAGAGAGTGAGACAGCTAAAATACGTCAGCCTCAAGTTTTGTCTCCTGCCGATGTAATATTAAGTCTTGAGGTTGATAGGGAGATAAATTAGCTAGCAGTATTAGAAAAGACACAAGAGATAGCAGAGATGGGAGATCTTGAGGGTTCACATGCTCTGATAACAACATAAGGTCTCTTCTTTTATCTTTAGCATCTTCCCAAGAAGGTGATGGTCTTTGTAACTAGCTTGACGCAGAACTGACTGAAATCACAGAGAGTATGGCAAGCGAGGAACTCTACGAGCAAATCGATCTACTCTCGGTTTTGAGCTCACAATTTAGCCAGAGAGACAAAACTAGGGGTGAGATAATACTACAAGATGGGGGCTCAAGCAATACATGCCTCATTGGCTATGAAACTCCAAGTATTAAAAGCATGGTGTCAAATTCACACAGTTTAACATTTGACACTCCTCGTTGAACAACTTGTGCAAACATGTTTTACTCACAAAATTCGCTTCTAGTATTCTGCCTTGTCCTATTCCCATTGGTCATAAATAAATCAGATTATTTAAGTTTGAATGAAAAAAATTATATTTTACAACTTTATATCTAACAACTTTTTTTCTTAGTGCTCCTTAATAGTTTGAATGAAAAATTTAGAGTTTTTTAATCTCCTATTACAAGTGTCTAACAATGTTTACTCTTAATTCTACCTTCTTAATATATAAATCAATATTTTTGCCTTGTGAGGACAAATTTGTAAAGAAAATGATCGATTAATATGCTTTTTGGTGGAATTTAGAAGTGTTCAATATTTTCTCTAGAATTGTAAAGTTTTTACTGTAGTAGTTTTATTAAAATAGACATAGTCAACTAGGTATATTTTTAATTAGGAGTTAATTCTATTTGAATTTTGAATAAAAAATATTTTATTGACCTTAGGAATTTGGTATTTTTCGGCAGATCTTTTTGCTTAATTTTTGGTTTAGAAGTTATTTATTTTATTATAATTGTATTCTTATACAGTGAAAAGATATCAATCTTTCAACGTAAATTTGTAATCTTTCTTTCTTGTTTTTATTCCTTTAATGTTTTTTATTATTTTCCTGCAATTTGTTCTCTTTTAAAATCAACAATTGGTATCTAAAGCCATTTTTCCTGAGGGACCTATGGGTGAAGAGATGGATTCTGGAAAAAAAATCACGGATGGCTCCATCTATTTTTTATGGTGAAAATTATCAATTATGAGTTGAAAGAATAGAAACTTACTTGGAGGCTCTTGATCTTTGGAAAGTTGGGAAGGCAACTTTGTTTGCTGTTGTTTCAACAACTATTTTCAGAAGAATTATGTCTATCACATCACAAAAAGAAATTTGTGATTATCTGAAGAATGAAGATGCTGGAGATGAAAGAATTCGAGGAATGCAAGTATTCAATTTAATAAGAGAATTCGAGTTATAGAGAATGAAAGACTCTCAGACAATCAAAGAATACTCGGACAGATTGCTTGGCATTTTTAAGAAGGCAAGATTACTAGGTGCTGAATTTAAAGATTCAAAATTTTTTGAAAAAATTCTTGTTACAGTGCACGAAAGATATGAAGCATGTGTAACTACCTTAGAAAATACACAAGAACTTTCCAAGATTGCCTTAGCGAAGTTGTTAAATCCTTTTTGGGCACATGGGCAAAGAAGACTTATGAGGCAATATGTTATGATTGAATGAGCATTAGCAGCTAGCTATATAACTCAAAGAAGGGGTAAGAATTTGAAAAATTGTCCACATTGTGAGCACTGTAGATAAATGAGTCATCCACCATACAGATGTTGGAAAAGTCCAGACGCGAAGTGTAGAAAGTGCAATCAACTTGGCCATGAAGCAGTGATTTACAAAAATGAATTTGAGAACCATGGAGTAGATGCACGTGTGGTCAGTGAAGAAGAAGAAGAAGGAGGATGAGGAGGAGGAGGAGGTTGAGGAGGGGGAGGAGTGGAAGGAGGGGAAGGAGAGGAATAATAAGGGAGAAGGGGGAGAAGGAGGAGAAGGAGGAGAAGAAGGAGAAGAAGGAGGAGGAGGAAGAATAAGAAGACCATCTTTTTGTTGCAACATGTATCTCAAGTAAGGTTTCAATAAATTTTTGGCTAATTAAAAGTGGTTTCACTAACCACATGACTTATGACAAGAGTTTGTTTAAAGAATTAAATCCTACTGAAATATCCAAAGTTAGGATGAGAAATCGTGACCAGATTCGTGTTAAAGGAAAATGAACTATTGTCATCAAAACAAGTTCAGGTAATAAGGCAATTTCAGATGTTCTTTATGTACCTGATATTGATCAAAACTTGTTGAGTATTTGTCAGTTAGTAGAAAAGGGATGCAAAGTATCTTTTGAGGATAAGTATTGTTTCATCAATGATGTTGCTGGAAAACAAGTTCTAAACATTAAGATTGTTGAATATTTTCTTTAGAATTGTAAAGTTTTTACAGCAGTAGTTTTATTAATATACACCTAATCAACTAGTTAGCTCTTTTATTTAGGAGTTATTTCTATTTGAATTTTGAATAAATGGTATTTTATTTACTTTAGGAGTAATGTATTTTTCAGGAGATCTTTTTGCTTAAATTTAGGTTTAGAAGTAATTTATTTTATTATAAATTGTATTCTTAGACAATGAAAAGATATCAATCTTTCAACGTAAATTCATAAGCTTTCTTTCTTGTTTTTATTCCTTTAATATTTTTATTCTTTTTCCTACGTTTTCTTCTCTTTTAAAACCAACAAGAAGCGTAATACATTGGCTTGATTCACAGTTTTTACTTTCTTTTGTGGGCTGTGGTACTTGTGAATTAGAGAGGAACCCTCCTATATCTAGTATTAAATCTCTTTATATAAAGATATTAAGCAGCCTTAAAGTAGAAATAAAAGTATGAACATGTGTCTATACTTGATGTGTGTTTTTTGGAGCTGTAGAAAAGGGACCTATTCAGGCATCACTTCATAAAATTGTTTACATGACATAATATTTTATATAAGTATATGTGCTCATCTGATTTTGAATTTGATGTTGCTTGATGTTATTTTTATTGAATATTCTATATTTGTTATAGAATTTTGCTTAATTAATTTTGAGTTTTAGTAATTTAAGACAAGTTTTCCTTAAATAATTGGTTCTATTCGATTAATTAAATATTAGAAGTTGGATGATTATTGGGAACATAGTGAACTTTTGATTCTGAATCCGATGCAAAATAGATTTTACTATAATTACTTATTGTAAGGATTAGTATGTATATGAATTGTAGGCTCTGAAAATGTATGTAGATTTCTCAAATAGATTATACTCAGTTATCTATATTTCAACTACGATGAGAGTATTAGTCTCTGGGCTTAACATAAGCGAAAAGCTATGGCCGGTGACGCAATATCTATATGTCCCTGAAGAACAAAAGGCTCTTAAGGGTTTAGATATGTCTATTTTCAATTCTTTTTCCTTTTGTTTGTTTTTACCATCGAAGCAACAATTTTTTTACGAGGGGGAGTCAATGTGATAAGCAACACACCTTATGGGTGGACTCAATCCAATAGTTATTTTAAACTTCTTCCACTCATAAATAGGGGAGTGCTCAAGTTCCATCAAGTTGAGGAAAACATATTCTTCTTTACATTTTCTTCCATCATTTCATACCAGACAAATGGGTTGTGCGACTGAAATTCTATGAGAGTACTTTTTTCTTTTTCAAATCCAAGTGACTGACACCCGACAAACGACCCAATAAAAGCATACCAAACTCATATGGTGCACCCCGAGCATATGCATTAAAATCAATCGTGAAAGCCATTTGGAAATTTTATACATTTTCAAATCAATCATGAAGAGTTCTTAACTTTAAAACCATATTAATTAGGGAAACATACAGAAACCTCATACATTTGGAGGCTAATTACATCATATCCCGAAAGTTTTTCCAATTATAAAAATTTCAAATTTTTCATTACTCTCAGATACATTCCTTAGTTGTCCGATACATTGCAAAATGATACATTACTTAATGGGAGGGATGTATACGATAAGGGATAGGGATATATCCGAGATGGGATAGAGATGTATCAGAGAAGGGATGGATATATCTGAGAGGGGTTAGGAATATATCCGAAAGGAGTTAGAGATGTATCCGAGAGGGAATAGATATGTATCCGAGAGGGAATAGATATGTATCCAAGAGGAGATTTTTGTAATTTTTTAAATGATAGGAAATGTTATATACAAAAGTTCCAGAATTTTCATTACTCTCAGATACATTCTTTGGTTGTCTGATACATTGCAAATGATACATTACTTAATGAGTGGGATGTATACGAGATGGGATAGGGATGTATCCGAGAAGGGATAGAGATGTATCAGAGAGGGGTTAGGGATGTATCTGAAAGGGTTTAGAGATGTATTCGAGAAGGAAGAAAGATGTATTCGAGAGAAGATTTTTGTAAATTTTTAAAATGATAGGAAATGTTAGATATTATGGCAACTTTAGTGTGTATTTATGTAATTAAAGGGTATTTAAGTAATTGAAAAAAAAAAGACAAAAGAAGACAAAGAATGAAACAAAAATGAAAAGAGAAGAAGAGAATACAAGTGGGCTTTAGCCCATTATTAACGTGAATAAGGGAGTATAAGCTAAAGAAATTTTTGGTGAAAATCTTTAGCAAGCCACTCTTGAGAAAATGAAAAAAGGGAGTTTCTGCCTCTCTTTCCACTGAAGAAGAGGAAACCCTGCGTCTGTAAATTTATATTCCCAGGCATTTTATTTCATTGGCATGATAATATACATATTATCATTTGTTGAGTATCACAAAAAAAAATATATGTCAGTCATGCTCTTATCCATAGAAAATAAATGGTGGTGTGTATCCTAATGAATTTCTACTTAGAGAAAAATAAACATGTGAGTAATCAAAAACATGACTTGTTGCTTAAATTGAAGAATTTTGAAGTTGATGAGTAAATATAATTTGGCTAATCTAGAATCAAACTGAGCCCAGGGGTTAGGTGTTCTAAATTGGTTCTGGTTTGCCTAAATAAGTGAATAGATGTGTGATTGATATGATGTTATTTTAGGTTAATTGAAGAAAGTCATATAGATTGCTCGAGGTGACGAGTTTGTTATTTTGACTCGAGTACTATTTGTAGTAGTCTTACCATAATTTGTGTTTTTATAACTTGAATGACTACATATTATTTTTTAAAAGTGAATGTATTATCGAATATTTTGCATTTACATGTGGGACATGTCTTTTACTTGATATGATATTGAAATGGTAATTTAAGATGTTCTCGTTGTTATAAGACATGTTTACTATTACTTGAGATATAATTACCTCTATTGAAAAGGTATTTCACCTACTTGAGAAAATATGTACATTGACAAGTATTTTTATTAAATTTTTATTTATAATATGATTTGATAAGAACTTAAATGCCTTGTACTATTTTGAAAATACTTTCATATAAGCACCTACTGTTTATAAAGAAATGTGCAGATGGGAGTAGACTTTGATGGATCTTTAGCTAACGGCGGATTCGTTAGATCTGGTGCATCTTGTATTTATAGATATTGTTACAACCCTCGCTAGTGGAAAGGTAAAACTAATATACTATTACTGATCTCCCTCAAGTAGGGACCTACCTATATCAATTTTAGATTTCTTTCCGAGGAGTCCCTTGTTATTGGTTATTTCATAATGTAAAAAGCCATATCTTTTCATTTGAACTAAAAGTACACTGAAGCGTGCAAAATTTTGCATTTCCTAATATGAATGAATAGTTTTTTTTTCTTCTATCGTATTGTAGAAGTTTAGCCACCAAAACAATTTGTCTAAATCAATTCTTTCATTTTATGGTGTTTATGGTTAATGTAATGTCTCATCCAAGGTGCGTTTTTCATTTTCTCCTCTCTTTTTATTTTTTATTTTGCTATTTTTTTCCCAAAAAATTGTCATCATTGTTCCCCCTTTTCCTTTACAATGGTACCTAGATTGCTTCATCACCAGAATTTCTCTTCTCTAAGTGAAATTCATGTTTTTCTCTTAGTTAAATAACATTTGTTTGTAGTTTAGTTAAAGATTACAAATGGGGTAGGGCGGGGAAGTTGCGGGAAAATTTTAAAAAACTGTAAAGACCCCAATCCACCGGCCTACTCAACCTAGCATAGCTTGATTTACTGTTTTCAACTCTCCTCGCATAGCATAAATCCTTCTCGCATAAATTGCATTTTTTTATAACATTCTTTTTTACGAAAAACATTTCAAAATATTCTAAGTTCACTAGTGTATGATATGAACTTCAAAATCCAAACTCCTGAAAACATAAGTAAATGTCCATTAGACTAGTGTTTGAAAAAGTTTTCTAGGCTTCAAGAACTTATAAATAAAAATATTGGAATGATTTTGAGTGAGCAAAAATATAATTACAAGATCTGAAAAGGCAAACTCACTTTTATTTTAAAAAATATTTGTTTAAACATGTATTGTCACAACCCAAATCCACTGGGCCGTGTGGACACCTACTCTAAAACCTAGATAGGATAACCCTTACCATCTAAATTAAAAACGGGCAATGCGAAAATTAATAAAACATAAGAAAGCTCTTTAATAATTGAAATGGTCAAGAAAAGTCAAGATTAAGGATCATATTTTTTACAATTAACCAAAAAAACCCTCATAAATAACGAGTCTAGACAGGTATAAGATCTACTAAGAGAGTAAAATGTATAAAAACAAAATATGACACAACTCCCATGATAAGAGATATAGAAGCTTTCGGAGATCAACACGTCTTCACCCATAAAAATTTATTGAATCCGACAAATAACACGTATTGGTAGGCATCATCATTATACCTGAATCCACCACATAATATCATGCACATAAACAAGAGGATGAAATAAATAACACAGTTAGGACTCACACATGTCACCTCAAATCACCCACATCCTTCAGTTGCCAACTCCAATCTCTCAGTCATTCCACTCTTACATCAGATCATAACCTAACTCCTTCTATCACACTGGATGTGATCAATTTTGTTACTCAAATTACTAATTCCCCTCAAGCTCTCATGCCAACTCGTTACATTATAATACTACCATTTTAAAAAATATGAACAAGTAACCACCATTTAGCAAGACAAAGATATATTATAATACCCACAATTGTAAAATAGCATGAACCCCAGTCCTCACCCTACTTAGCATTCTCCACCCATCCCATCTTACTCATCACAACCTCCTAGTAGTTGAACCACTAGGATTCCCTAATTATTTTTCTACAATGTTTAACCTGCTATCTCGGGTTGCACCAAGGTCACCCTAACATTTCAATACCCAACCTGACCACTCAAGAACCAACAAGTGATACCTAACCATAATAATTCAAACCGATCATCTCATAGACTAACCTATAACCATCTCATCATAAATAAGTAAACTTGGTTCACTTATGGAACCTACACATAAATTGTTAGTGTACCAGTGTGGTACCTGATCTAATAATAGTATATAATATATGTACCATCATGATACACAATCCAACAATAGTATATAATATTTGTATTGGTGTGGTACCCAATCCATTAATAATATACATACCGGTGTGGTACCGAATCTAATAATAATATACGTACTGACATGGTACTCGATTCAATAATATATATATATACACACTGGCGTGGTACCAAATCCAACATCAACATACAATACAACCACAATGAATAGTGACAACACTTGTCCATTCAAGTACTACATTCATTGCAAGCAATTGTAAACAACTTCATATACAAGTCATATTCTTTCATTATTTCCCAAATATATATCATGCATGCATTACTAAAGAACCATTGACAAGCACACAAGGTATATACGAGATATAATCAACCATCACCTACTAGAGAGAATTCCTTCTCAAATAGCTTCTGATCATAATCTGATTATCCACAATTTCCTTCCCCATGATAACACCCAACAAACATCACAATGTCAACAAATAAAAAATCAAGTCCATCATCAACCTAACCACAACTAACCATGCATTCAATTATCCAAACCCCGTTCCCGGAGGCCTATTCATGAAATCTCCATACGATCTACAAGATATAACATGGGTAAATATAGGTCGAACGACTCAGTTAAGTAAACATAGCCTACTCGGATGCCAAGTAACTGATGAAGACTTTTGAATGCATGATTCCGCCTACTTGGGGGAAAATCATGACTACTGTGGATAAGAATTCCTTGGGATTTAACCTTCTTTGCATAGAAAACTCTCCCCTCAATTATTCTCAAGCTTAGAGTGTCTTAGGGAGATTTTTGGAGGAGCCCTCATCTATTTTTTCCCTAGAAGTGGGAGGAAAATAAAGATGTCACTTTATTTAGGGTTTGTTCCATCACCCACCCACCCCCGTATAGTGGCTATATAGGCGTTCTAGTGATGCTTCCATAGTGGAAGGCCTACTATTATGGCAGGCTAACATCTGTCTGGATCAGTTTAAATTTTGACAATGTAATGATCCTACAGTTCACTTCCTTATTATTTCCTTCTTTTCATCATTTAGAACATTCTTATAGCGGCCTCAAGTTATTTATGATTTGTGGGGACTGACAGTTCAGTCATCAGGTCATTCATTTGAATTGTGTGCAAGTTTATGTATTTTGGAGCGTTTAAAACTTAAACGGTTGACTTCACTCAAAATATTAGGAAGATGGTATCATAATGTAATTTTGATGTTTCCATTAGCTCCGGAACGTTGAGCTTTATTTGGATAGTCCTTCGGTGCGGATCCTGAAGCTTCTGGATCATCCTAAGCCCTCTTGTGGAATTTGTATTAAAATAAAGTTTGGATGTGAGATCCACTTTTCATCGATACAACCTCAGTTGGAAGTTTCAACATCTCCGTTGAGTGTATAATACTGAATTTGGTAGGGTAGAATATCTCATTTATGTGTAGAGGATTCTGAATAAATCTCGAGCACCCCATCAAAGATTTTGAGAATGTGATACCATTACTGATGCACCAGCTGCTGATGTAGGTGACTTCCTTCAATGTTGAGAGGTTAGCTCATATCTACATTCGTGAGGTGGTTCTTCTTCACTGGGTGATGGTATCCATTATGTTAGCTCAGGGATTCTCAATTCACTTCTAGCTTTTGGAGGACCTTCCAAGAAGATTTGGGTACCCGTGTTGATCTTAGCACAAGTTTTTACCCACAGACTGATAGGTAGTATGTGTGCACTACTCAGGTTTAAGAGAATATGTTGCGGCCCTGTATTTTGAATTTTGGAGGTCAGTGGGACCAATTTTTGTCTTTGCCAAGTTTGAGTATAAAAACAACTACAACTCGATTATTAAGATAGCCGCATTTGAGAAAATATATGGTAGGCATTATCTCTCTCTTGTCGGTTGATTTGAGTCATCAAAACCTAGGCCGTGTGGTACAAAATCTCTTTAAGAGGCCTTAGACAGAGTCCAGTGACTCATGAAACGAATAGGTCAACCTAGAGCAGGAATAGGAGTTATGCTAACCGTAGTCGCTGACCTTTGAGACATAAAACTAGTATCAGAGCCTCGCGTTTGCCAGTGTCATTTTTACAAAGATAATGTCTAGTAAAGTCCTACGAATTAGTGCGGAGATGTCCATATTCTATCTTTGGGAGGCAATAGGACAACATTGGGAAGATTCTCTCTTTTGTATCTTTCATGCATTGTGTGTCTTATTGGTTTTTCGAAATGTTACCTTTTTTATTCTTTCGCCAGAAAGCTCGCACATGCGTATCAACAACTGAGGGTGATGCACCCAGGCCCGTTGGTAGAACCCCAGTTAGGGAAAGAAGACAACCTCGACATTTCACGATAGTTGCAGTATCAAATTAGGATAGAAAGAGGACTCTGGAACTAGTGGAGGAGCCTCAGGCATCTCTAGTTCCTCCTGAGCCAGTGGAATGGGACCATCCCAGCCACTACTCGGGTTAGATATTGCTCCAGACCTTCTGGCGGTTATCGCCCAACTATTGGCAGTGTTATGGGATATGATGCAGATGCCTACTCCAGCTATGCCAGCACTGCAGGGTCACCTTGTAGCAACAGCTCCCCAAGTTGAGGTGCCACTACTACCTATTGCTGCCCAGCCACTTATTATGGTTAGAGCTATGCCGCTAGAGGAGCTGAAGATGCTCGGAGTTTTCTTGAGATTGTCACCTTTGAGTTTTCTTGGTTATCAAGGAGGATGCCTATGAGTTTCTTACTACTTTCCTTGAGCGGTTATACACATTTGGGTTAGTGGATTTGATCGGAGTCTACTTTATCACTTATCATCTCGATGGACCAGGTAGGCACTGTTAACATTCATATTTAGAGGTTAGACTAGCTAGGATGCCATTGGTCTCTTAGAATGAGTCTTCAGACGCATTTTCGTGAGGTTCATACCATAAAGTATCAGAGATTGAATTTGTGACCAATTATTGAGGTTGGATCAGGGCTTCATTGTTATATCTTAGAATGATGTAAGGTTTCATGAGCTCTCCAGACATGCTATATGAAGTCTATGTTTTAATGGGTTGAGACTGAGTCTATGCTATATGACACTGAGTCTATGCAATATGAGATATTTCCTGCCGAGAAGGAAAGAGTTCATTGTTATTTTCATGGGTTGAGAGTTCAACTACGGATTGAAACTGAGTCTATGTTTTAACAGGTTGATCTTTCTTAGATGTTGTTGAACATACCCACACTATAGAGGAGCTCCATTGTGAGGCCCGTGTGGGCAGCAACAAATCAGCTCTGTATCAGGGCAGCTTTAATGGATCTCAGTCTAGATGTAGGGACTCTTGTGATAGACCTCGAGAGCAGTTTCAGCAGGATCGGTCTGGCTGACATGTTCAGGTGATGCTTCAGATTTCAGAGGTATAGTCAGAGTGATGTTGGTATCGATCAGGGTTCAAAGGTGTAACACCTAGGAATCGGAAAGACAGGAAATTTCAATTTTCCACAGACCTGGTGCCAACACAAACTACACCACCCACGGTCCGTAGGTGGGACAACGGTCCGTAGGTGGTGGCATGGTTGGCAAGTTAGAATTTTCTAAAAATGACTAGTTTTTGTACTTTTTCGATGGTTTACCAGGACGGCCCATCATACAATGTACGAGTCGTAGGTAGATTTTGTAAGTGAGTCCCAGACTTAGAGAGATTTTGAGGCCAAGAGTTGGGACCTATGGGTGTGCTCCACGATCCGTCGATGGACCCACGGGTCGTAGGTGTGGTCCGTCGTTGGAGGTCCACAAATAGTGGTCTCTGATCTCAACCACAACCAACTAGGACGGTCCGTGGTCTGACCAACGGACCATGGGTTGGGGCTTGATGAGGTCGGCAGTTATTTTCCTTAAGGTCTTTCGGGTCTTTTCCTAATTATTCTAAGTTAATACTGTGTCGTTTTGTCCTTCACCTAAAGCCCTATATAAGTGTTTTTACCCCTAAATTTCCCCAATTGAAATCATTCTCTCAAATTCCTAAAAGAAGAACAAGTCTTTCTCTCAAATATTTCTCTCTAGAAGAAGAAGAAGGCTAGGGTTTTCAAGTCATGTCTCCAAATTCCTCCATTGAAGGCAAGCTTTTGACATTAAGGTATAATAGTCTTCATCCATGGAGCCCTTTCCTCCATGGAGTTCCTAAATTCTCCAATTTATAAAGTTAGAAATCCCCAATTGAGTTAGGGTTTTCTTATATGTCATAGGTTCCTTTCAATGTTGATTTATTTGATTGATTTATGAAATTTTATGCAAGAATTGAGAAGTTTCTATGTTTTTAATTTGAATCCCCATGAACCCATGCCTAACCCATGTTTTCTAGATTATGATGATTGAAAGAGGGTTTTGAACTATGAAAGGAGAATTATGGAATTACGCATGTTCTTATGAAATTGATGAATTATGATGTAAGTTTCTTTGAGAGTAAAGCATATATGATGTTGTTGTTGTTAATTGTTGTGAAAGGATTTCTCACATAATTACTCCATGCATAAATGTGAAAGGTTTTCTCACAAAAAGGATTCTAAGGTTGAATGGTCTTCTCACCTAAAATGAATCAAAGTTAAGGAGTTATTCGAATAATGAGGCAAATGGTGATTACCCATGACCTCCAATGCTAATACAAGTGGCGATTACCCATGTCTTACGAATGATAAGTAAATTTAAGACTAATCAATATTTCGTGGGATTTATGCTTAGCACCTAGCGGAAAAGTGGTGATTACCCATGTCCCATAAACTATGTGCCATCATAGGTTGTCTAGATAGACATTAGCTAGTGGATCCACAATAGCTAGAAGTTCATGGTCTTACCTTTGCAAGTAGGGCACCTCTTTTTGGTGTGGGGTAGATACCGGATTCCATGTTAATAGATCACATGGTCTTACATGTCGGTTAAAGGTAAATCTCCCACCAAAATGAACTGAGGTCACTTTTAGAAGTATCTCATGAAAGTTAAAAGATTTTACCTGCATTGACCATGTTTTCTTTTGACTCATGTTACCTAACTCTTTTATATCATGTTTTAGCTTGGTCATTGCATATCATGAAAATATCCCTTTTTAATCATGATTTCAAATTTTTTATGCATCTCTATCATACTTGCTACATTCTTGTACTAACGCATACTCTTGCCTATATTTCTTATAAAAATATAGTGTCCAACGCTCCAGGTTCGAACGTCTGTGTCTAGGGATCTTTAATAGAGATTTGAAGATTGGTGAGTCCTCATGTTCCAAGGAACAAGGTTTTATCCATTTTGTCTTTGACTTTAAGTTTTGTACTTGATGTGCGGGCTACGTCCCGAGCACTTTTTATGTAGTAGGTGGCTTTGAGACATTGTTAGATTTCTGCTTCGTTTTATAAAACTCTATGTTTTGAATTTGTCTTTTAAATCTTTTGAGTTCTATGATCTTGTATGATGTATGCTAAGTTGGCTTGTATAAGGCCTCTTGGGGTCTTATACGCCATGTTACACCTAGGGGCTACCTTGGATCGTGACAGAAGGCTTTACAGTCGGGTGCTCCAGGTTGTGGTGGTCATTATTTTGTGGGCTGGTCTTTATAGGGTTTGTATTACTATGGTGAGCTTAATTATTAGTCTAGAGACTATCAGAAGAGGGAATATTACACCTGCTCCACATCCAGCTCAGCCAATTGCGGTAGTAGCACCTCCGGGTAGGGTCGGTGCCAGGGTCAGTGTCCGACCCAAAGTATACCCTAGACATGATATGGCGTATAGGACCCTGAGAGGCCCTACAATAGCCACTTGACATGCATATACACAACATAATAGAGAAAATAAGGAAATAGCATATGAATTAAAGAGTTTGACATTAAAGCGGAAGTCTATCAAAGTCTTGAGAAGTCATCTATTACATCAAAAGAAGTGGTCGATATGTAACCTGTACACCATTTACAACATCCAAACATAAGAGACAGAAGAAAGCAATTATGGAGACATTGTTCTCAGAGTATGAGGATTCACCAAGTCTTCAATCTCTAAGATAACCAACTACCCACGAACGGAGGGAGAAGAATAGTCAAGCCCGACATTAGTGAAACAATGTAGGAACAAGTATGCATTAGTACATTGAATGTATTAAGTATGAAGGAAATGCAACAAAACATGAAACATGATCATAAGAGGGCATAATTGAAAACATAATGTGCATGACCAAGCTAAACATAGTAAAATCTTTAAGGAAGAATCATAATCATGAACATGGTCAATGCATCTAAAATTCATGAGGAAAGCTTCATAAATAATTGGAAGTAACTTAGTTCGTTTTGTGGGATATTTACTATTAACTGACATAGACTATGTGAGCTATAACATGGAATCTGGTGTCTTTCTCCCACACCGAAAAGAGATGTCCTTACTTGCCAAGGCAAAAACCTTAATTTCTAGCATAGGTGAATCCACTAGCTATGTCACTTAAGACAAGCTACGGGGCACGTAGTTAGGAACAAGGAGATTGCTACTAGAGACCCGACCTCTACTAACGGGAGAGCGTCCATCTCAATATCCTCTCGATGCTAAGTAAAATCCCAACATAATTAGTCATAAACTTAAGAATATGGAATTGATTGGAAAGCATGTGATTAAGTCAAAACAATCATAATATGATCAAAATCAAACAACTGAATCCAAACAAATAAAACCCATGAAGAATTTGAATAAGAACTTAACCAATTTAGGGAAATTGAATTGGAGAATTTGAGAATCTTTGGGACACAATGGGTGAATGGAACTCATTGATGAACTCCCTACATACCTCAATATCAAAGACCACAAGCAATTGATCAAGTAACCTGGAATACTTGAATAACCCTAGAAATCCTTTAAGAAACTTGGAGAGAAAACCTTTGAGAGGAACTTTGGAAATTTTGAGGGAATGAAGGAGATCGGGTAGATTTAGGGGTAAAATCAGTTATGCGGGATTATTTATAGGCAAAACGACGTAGTATAGTACTTAGGTGCATAGGAAAAGACCCAAATACCCTTTTAAAATAATTTTTAGCAGACCCTGTGGTTGCGACATAAGGTCCGTAGAACTTTCTACGGACCGAACTGGTCTACCGTAGACCAAGTACTAGAGCCAAAAATCTAGGTAAAATCCTACGACCCCTTTCTATGGACTGTCTAAATTCTTACGGTCTGTAGACCCCATCCGTAGTCCTCACTTTCAACTCAAAATTTCACTTAGTTTAGAACCTTTCTATGGAACCTTCCTACGGTCTGTAGTACATTCGACAAACCGTCCTGGTCAAGCATAGAATGGGTTACTGGGCTTGATTTCCAAATATTTTTCTCTTCCTATGAGACTCTATGAACCATAGACTGGTCTCGTAGACTTAGACTTTAACCAGTAGACATCTTTTGGCCTTATTTCCTTTTCTGAAATCTGAGGTGTTACAATCTCTCCCCCTTGGAAACATTTAGCCTTGAATGAGACTCAAGCTAGCATGAATAGAGTAGGAGAGAAACTAACAGCCCAACATGAATGCAAATTTCATCCAAATTCACATAAACATGGAGAATCACTCAAAGCTAAACCATAACATCAAATATCAAGTTTTCATGAACATGCATGCATATGGAAACATCAGAATGACTAAAATACATGAATCCAAAAGAAAAAACCATGAGGAGCTAATACCTCAAGCTAGAATAAAATCGGAGGAAAAGAGTTAAGGATATTGGAACATCATATCAGCTTCGGCCTCCCAAGTAGCACCCTCAACTAATTGATTCCTCCAAAGAACCTTTGCAGAAAAAACTTCTTTATTTCTCACTTCCAGACTTGCTGATCTAAAACCTCAACTGAAACCTCTTCATAAGAAAGATTTTGTTTAGCTCCCAAACCTTCCAAAGGTATAATGGACTTCAGAGCTCCAAGACATTTCATCAACAAAGAGACATGGAATACCATATCAACCTAAATCATTAGGCAACTCAAGATCATAAGCAAATTTACCAATACGCCTCAAAATCTGATATAGGCCCACATAACGGGGACTCAGTTTTCCTTTCTTTCCAAATCTCATGACACCCTTCATGGCTGAAATTTTCAAGTAGATCCAATCATCAACATCAAATTCTAGTTCTCTTCCTCTAACATCGCAATACGACTTTTGTCGACTTTGAGCCATTTTCAACCTCTCACGAATAAGTCAAACCTTTTTCATAGCCTCATGCACCATCTCAAGCCCTATCAAAGTGACCTCACAGACTTCAAAACAACATGTAGGAGACTTACACCTTCTACCATAAAGAGCCTCAAATGGTGCCATCCCAATCCTAAAATGATAACTATTATTATAAGCAAACTCAATTAATGGAAATGATCATCCCAATTTCCCTTGAAATCAACCAGACAAGTTTTGAATGGTACACTCGGCTTGTCCATCAGTTTGAGGATAATAAGTCGCGCTAAGTTTTACTTGGGTACCAAGACTTTTCTAAAACGACCTCCAAATCATAGATGTAAACTGAGTACCTCGATCGGAGATAATGGACAAAGGCACTCCATGCAACCTTGTCATCTCCCTAATATAAAACTTGGCATAATCCTCCAATGAGAATGAAGTCTTAACGAGAAGAAAGTAAGCCAATTTCGTCATTCGGTCCACAATGACCCAAATCGAATCAGACTGCCGACGAGTGCGAGGTAAACCCGTAATGAAGTCCATATTTAGATCTTCTCACTTCCATGAAGGAATACTAATGTATTAAGTCAAACCACACGGTTTATGATGTTCAACTTTTACTTGTTTACAATTGAAACATTTAGCCATAAATTTCGCAATATCCTTCTTGATTCCATTCCACTAATAGACCTCCCACAAGTGACGGTACATCTTAGTGGCTCCCGGGTAAATAGAATACCAGGAACTGTGAGCTTCTGTAAAAATTTGATTTCTCAACTCATCAATATTTGGAACATATAACCTACCTTGGTATCGAAGGACACCATCTCCCCTTGGGAGAAAGCCTCAATGGCTTTTTCAAAAACCAACTTCTTTCAGTATACAAAAATCGGATCAAGATCTTGCTTAGCCTTCACATTCAATACAAAAGATGATTTTGAACCATTAGGAACAACTACACCGCCAACATTACAATCAAACACACGAACACCCAATCAGCAAATCTATGAACATCGCGACGTAACTTCTTCTTATAATCCTTAACATAAGAAACACTACCCATCAATAACCGACTAAGAGCATCCGCCACCACATTCGCCTTTCCGAGATGATATAGGACACTCATGTCGTATTCCTTTCACAACTCAAGCCACCTCATTTGGCGAAGATTCAAATCCTTTTGAGTAAAAAAAAAACTTCAAGCTCTTGTGATCGATGAACACATCTACATGAACAGCATACAAGTAGTGTCTCTAAATCTTTAGAGCAAACACCACCACTGCTAAATCCAAATCTTGAATCGAGTAATTCTTTTCATGCACTTTTAATTGCCTTAAACCATAAGCGATGACTTTCCCATGTTGCATCAAAACACAACCAAGACCAATTCGTGAGGCATCACAATAAATCACAAAACCATCTAATCTTTTCGGTAGTGTCAAAATAGGGGCCGAAGTGAGCCTATCCTTCAACTCTTAGAAACTCTTCTCACAAGCTTCCAACCATAGAAATTTCACTTTCTTTTGAGTCAATGTTTTCAAAGATGAAGCAATAGAGAAATTCCCTTCCACAAACCTTTTATAATAACCAGAAAAACCCAAGAAACTATGTATATCCAAAGCAGACAAAGGTCTGGGCCAATTCTTAACTGCCTTGGTTTTCTTAGGATTTACTTGAATACCTTCAGCGGAGATAATATGTCCAAGGAAAGCAACAGACCTCAACCAAAACTAACATTTTCTAAACATAGCATGCAATTAACAGTCATTGTGAATTTTCAAAACAATCCTTAAATAAACATGCTCATCCTCATTCCATGAATAAATCAAGATATCATCAATAAACACAATCACAAACAAGTCAAGATATAGCTTAAAGGCCCTATTCATCAAATCCAAAAATGTCACTAGGCATTAGTCAAACCAAAAGACATCACCAAAGCTCATAATGACCATAACGATTTTGAAAAATTTTGTTTGATATGTCATTCTCTTTCACCCTCAATTGACATTAACATGACTAGAGGTCAATCTTAGTGAAGTAATTCATTCCTTGGAGTTCATCAAACAAGTCATTAATCCTTGGAATAGGATACTTTTTCTTAATGGTAACCTTGTTCAATTACCGATAGTCAATGAACATTCAAAGAGAAACATGCTTCTTTTGTACAAACAACACCGGAGCACCCCATGGAGAGATACTTGGTCTAATAAAACCATTATCTAACAAACCTTTCAATTGGTCTTTTAACTCATTGAGTTTTGCTCGGGCCATGCGATATAGAGGAATAGAGATAGGTTGTGTATCTGGGAGAAGGTTAATACCAAAGTCTATTTACCTTTTGGCAGGAACACTGGGAAGATCATCGGGAAACATATCTGGAAACTCATTTACAATCAGAACTGACTCAGGAGTAGAGGTTTAAGAATCTATATCCCTAACCCAAACAAGAATATAAATGAAACCCTTAGAGATCATCTTCCTAGCCTTTAGGCAAGATATAAATTGACCCTTAAGAACATAATTTCGCCCTTCCACTGACATGATAGATTCATTCAGAACCTTTAAAGTGACCAACCGTTCCTACAATCTATTGAAGTATAACATGCATGAAGCTAATCCATCCCAAGAATGACATCAAAATCTAACATGTCAAGCTTTATAAGATCAACATGAGTTACTCTATGAGAAACAAAAATAGGAAAATTTCTATAGACTATCTTAGTCATAATAGCATCACCCACCGGAGTAGAGACATGAAAGAGGTTAGAAAGGATTTTGGGGACATAAAATCTCATGGCCACATAAGGAGTAACAAGTTATAAGGTAACACCTGGATCAAGTAAATCATAAATCATGATGAAATACTTTCAACATACTGGTCACCACGTCTGGAGAACCCTCACGATCCTGTCGATTCTGAAGAGCATAGAATCTATTTTGCTTTAGGTACCCGAATCAGAACTAGTAGGTTGAATTTTCCTACCATCCCTTCCCTTAGTAGCAAGCATTGGAAAATCTCTCATCTTATGACCACTCTTTCTGCACTTGAAATAACCATCTGTACAGCCTAAACACTTATCATCATGTTTCTTACCACACCTAGTGAAAGTGGGGTTAGAAGATCCATTACCACTATTTCCTCCTTGAGGTTTAGGGTAATACATCCTATCTTTGTTGAACATAGGATCTAGAGAATTAGAGGAACCTTGACCGAAACACTTTTACTGGAATTGAGGACGCCCTTGTCCACCGGATCTAGAATGAGAGAAGTCAACATCACTGGTCCTTGCCCACTTGGACTTTTTTGCCCTTTCCTTGAGCTTTTCCTCTTCAATTTATTGGGCATATATCATCAAATGAGTGATATACATATCCTTTATCAGCATGGCGGTACGATATTCCTTGACAACCAAGTTGGACACACCCGACACAAACTTACTCATCCTTACCCTAGTGTCGACAACCGTAGTTAGAGCATACTTAGCCAATTGAGTGAACTTCAAAGCATACTCATTCACACTAATATTTCTTTGTCGGTGGTTAATGAACTCAAGCACTTTCAATTCTCTCATTTCAATAGGAAAGAAACGATCAAGAAAACCATCCTTAACCTTCTCTCAATCAAGAGGACCCGCATCAACAACCCTCTCACTTTTCCATTGTTCAAACAACACTTTAGCAACACCCTTGAGTTGATAAGTGGCCAATTCTACCTTCTCAACCATATACAATCCCATAATCCCTACTATCTTGTAAAACACATCAATGAACTCTTGAGGATCCTCTTCAGCTTTAGAAATGTGGAACTCCCGAGGATTCATCCTAGTGAAATCTCTTATCCTTGTCGTCGTCGTGCCCACATTTTGGTTCACGGGAGCATTAGTCTCTTTATTGGCTTGGGTCATCATAGCTTAAGCCAACACTTAGAAAGTGGCTTGAAATTTGGCATGAGTCACTTTCTCGGTGAAAGGATCAACCGGAACTTGAGGAACCTCGGGCTCCATATTGTTGTTACCCATATTACTTCTCACATAAGCTCTTTGAGGGGCCATATCATGTAAAGAATCGAACACGATTTAGGAGAAGGATCATTATAGAGGTAGACTTTATGGCACGACTTTAGAGTAATGAAAGGAGTGAAGTTTTCTAGATGCTTTGTAGCCTTGTATTCATAAATGTGGCATGCCTCACACTTACGAACAAGACTCTACTCAATGCAACTTGTCAGAGCTCTGAATACCAAGTTTGTCATGACCTAAAATATATCCTAGACGTGACATGGCGTATAGGACCCTGAGAGGCCCTACACATGTCACTTAACATGCATATACACAACATAATAGATAAAAGCAATAAATCTCATATGAACTAAAGTGTGGAGATTGTTGAGGTAGGTGTTTGTCATCTCAGTGAATCCTCCTACTCCTTATTTATTACCATTTTCTAATATAAAAACAATGTCATTTGGGACTTGTATGTTGAGTTATGTTGTGTTATCTTCATTTTTGAGATTATGATAGTATTTTATTCTGTTTACTTCCACATTTATCAATTATGTTGGATTTTAGACTGACTTGTCTTGGTGGGATAAGACAAGTGTTATCACATCTATTTTTGAATTGTGACAAATAATATCAGATCCCCTAGTTAATCGGCCTCACGTGTTTACAATCCAAGTCAAATAGAGTCTCAAGTATCGGTGAAGAGATGTACGTTACTTATCGTCATGAGATTATAGTGACTTTTAGAAAAAATCTTTACTTCTTGAATTTCTAATGTGTGTCCTTGGTCCGATCTGATTCCTGTCTCTTCTTTCTACTCTCTCATTTATAGTGATAACTCGTGTTTGGTTCTTCATGCGAGAAGTTGGTGTGTTGTGTATAGTTTGGAGGTTAGATCTGATACTAACATGGAAGTGATAGACTTATGAAAAGGATGTGTGTTTAGATTCGGAATGCGAGGTCATATTCAGAATGTGTGGTTAGACTTGGAATGTTCAGCGATTCGAAGAAATTGAGTAAGAGTACAGTTCAACGATGCATTTTGAAGATATTTGAATGATGAGGTTGAACAATGGTTTGAGGGACTTCTTGAACATCTTATCTTTTTTTATTTAGTTACCCAGTAGTGGGAACAGTACTTGTGTGGTATATATGATATCTGGAGTGATTCAACAATTGGGAGTGTAATGGTTAAATGAACGGCTATGTAATGAATGGTGTGACATTGGAAACTAATATTAGTAAAGTTGTAATAACAGTTACAGATTTCTTATCGTATGATGAGAATGATGTTGTGTAAACCAAGGTCAGAATCTCTACTACGGTTGAATAGATTGGATGCATGTCAAATAGGGTAATGATACGACTACTACAATGGTACTTATAATTACTTGGTTAGAATTATAAAGTGTGTTAATTTGCTATTAACCTGATCTGCGAAAGAATGCATAAAGTCTTGGGCTAGAGACCGAACAGATTTGTAATGTACTACAGCTACTCAATGGGTAGAAACATGCGGGTTATCCGGGTATGATCTTCCCGGTGAGTATGATGTGTTCTAGTGGTGGATCTAATGGACTTTCCTGATGTGGTACTAGTGGTGTATGGAGACGGATACATAGATTTTCAAGTGCGAATAATAACTACTTAAGGAGTTATGAGTTGTATCACCTGCTCGTATAATGAGATTTGATATTGCATTCACATTTGAGAAATACTACGAACATTTGGGTTGAGTATTGTTTATAAGAAACATTTTAGTGGTGGATCTCTGGTAAGGTATTAATCTGTTCAGGATATGAAGTGTATTTCGATGATTTTAAATGGGGACTGGTAATTTTATTGTAAGCTCCAAGTATGTCACGATTCGAAGTATATGTTAGGTGTAACATGGCATATAGAACCCCGAAAGCCCCTACACAAGCCACTTAACATGCATCATACAAGATAATAGAAATAAAGATTTCTAAAGCATAATTTTCATATCATAAAAGAGTTTGACAAATCAGAAGTCTAACATAGTCTCAACAAGCCATCTAGTACATCAATATAAGTGGTTGGGACGTTACCCAGACACCACGAACAATGTCTAAAAACTGAAATTAAGAAAAGAATATAAAAGTGTATTGGTCCTCGGAACATGAGGACTCACCAATCTTTAAATGTCAAGAGAGAGATTAACTAACCACAAGTATGCGAAGTAGGAGCGTCGGACCCTACATTAGTGAAACAGTGTAGGCACAAGTATGCATTAGTACATGGAATGCACTAAGTATGATAGCAATGCATAAAAGGTATGAAATCATGCTAAAAGGTTTTTTCATGACATCCAATGACCAAGCTAATGCATAAGATAAGAGGTCATAAAACATAAGTCATAATCATGGTCAATACAAGCTTAACATGTTTAAAACACTTTGTGGGATACTTTGGAAGTAACCTAGTTCAATATTGTGGGAAGTTTACCATTAACCGACATAGATCATGTGAGCTAAACATGAAATCCAGTGTCTATCTCACTCAGAAAAGAGATGTCTTACTAGCCAAGGTAAGGACTATAAGTTTCTACCTTACGTGGATCCACAGCTATGACATCCTATGGGGCACATCGTTAGGGACAAGGAGATTGCTACTAGAGACCCGGCCTCTACTAACGGGAGAGCCTCCATCTCAATATCCTCACGGTACTAAGTAAAATCTCATGGAATAGTCATTAATCATATTCATTTTGTTATCCACGGAAAGGCACAATTAAGCTACCAATCCAAGCTAAAAGTCATTTAGAATAACTCTTAAATCTTGATTCAATTTAGGTGATAAAACCTTTCAACCTTATGAATCCTTATGTGAGAAAACCTTCACAATCATGATCAGAGTAGCATGTGACAAAAACTTTCACAATCTCATTGATACGTTCATCTAAAAGTATCCTCAAATCATTTACATCAATTTCATAAAAGCATACATATCTTCATAAATTCATATTTCATAGTTCATAAGCTTCATCATGTGTTCAAAAATCATCATGCATGGGTTCAAATGGATTCAACTCAAAATCATGTAAAATTCATGCATTAGAAGATAGAAATTAAGCAATAAAATCATAAATGAAAAGAACCCATGAACTTATTCATGTACGCTAAGTTGTTTGTGTAGGGCCTCTCGGGGTTCTATACGCCATGTTACGCCTAGGATATATTTTGGGTCGCGACATCAGTGCTTTGTTATGGCTACTAACAAGTCAAACAATTTATTTGTCTATGCCGACAATATGACAAAACGAGTGATTGTCAAAAATATATTTGGTCGAGATCAATAACTCAACACATCCAAGAAATATGTGACCTTTCTTTGAAAAGATATATTCCAACAACATTATATGAAGACAATGTTGCATGTGTATCTCAATTAAGAGGAAGACACATAAAAAGAGACAGAACAAAACATATTTCATCAAAGTACTTTTTCTTACTCATGATTTTCAAAAGAAGGATGAAGTAAATGCTCACAAATTCGTTCAAGTGATAATTTAGCATATATATTCACCAAGGCATTATCAACTCCAACCTTTGAGAACCTGAAATACAAGATTGAACTACGTCATATTCAAGTTGTTAAATGTATCTTCATCACTGGAGTAAATACGTGTTGCACTCTTTTTCCCTTAATTGGGTTTTATCCCAATGAATTTTCCTGGTAAAGATTTTTAATGAGGCAGTAAAACAAAGTGTATGACTACACCTTTTTTTTATTAAATTTTTTCTTTTACATGGACATCCAAAGGGGAGTATTGTAAAATAGATGTCCACATAAATATATTTTGTGTTGTAACATAAATGTAAACACAATATACATTGTGTGTAAAATGGACACACAACATACTATGTGTTGTAAGCTAGTTATATATACAATATACTTCGTGTCCAAGTATATACATGGCAAATAAATATCCATCTATTATACTAGGTGCCTAATTATATATATGTATATATAGCCTTCTTCTTGAAACATAACATAAGACGAGTAATCGAAAAAGAAAAATACTACGCTTAATATTTTCTCATCTAATTGTCTTCTTAATTTTAGTACATTATCTTTATTTTATAACAGGTCCTACAATTTCAGAAAGCTACACATTTTTGTTTTGATTCAAACCAAAGTGCGCACACATATAAAGCAGTTAAATACAATACCATTAAAGCACAAAAAATAGATGACTCCAAAAATACCCCTAGGCTAGGAAGCAGTCATGTCCTCAAACATCTGCTTCTTTATGATCACGCGAAGCACAATTTTGTTCACTATTGTCCAAAACGGAGAAAAAAAAATATAAATAGAGATCATAGAGAGGTGTCATATCACTTTGTTTATATTTCTCTTTTATATTATATATAGATATAGATTTTACCATTATCTTATTTATTACTCCCGATTTTAATTTGTTTATCTGATTTTTGACTTGACATAGAGTTTAAGAAAATAAAGAAAAATTTTGAATCTTGTGATCTTAATAATATTACGTGAAAAAAATAGAACTAAATAGTTGTAGAAAACAATCTTTTTAAAAACGGATTAGAGAAGGAAATTAATACAAACAAATTGAAATGGAGCTAGAAAAAAGGAAAGTAAGAAAAATAAATTAAATCGAAGGGAGTGGAATATATATTTATATTTTTGTACAAAAATAATACTCCCTCCGTCCCAATTTATTTGGCACCTTTCAGATTTCGATATTCAAACAAATCTATCTTTGACCGTAAATTTTTCATATATCTTTTAAATATTTTTAATTGTTAATTATTGTAACTTAGAGTACTTTTTACGTAGTTTACAAATATATAAATTTGATTTCAAAACATTTGAAGATTCCATGCGCAAATTCTTAATCAAACATAAACTGTTTGACTCTCGAAAAACAAAAGAGTGTCACATAAATTGGGACAGAGTATCAAGTAGTGCTTAAGTGAATGTCAAAAAGATGTTTAGCTTTGATGAACATTTTGATAATTTAATTTTATACTCAAGAAGTTTTGTACGTACTTTATAATATATAATTAATATATATAAATAGATAGATTGGGGGTTTGACTAGAGGAAAAATTTAGGTGAATATATTATAGGATAAATATAGGTGGACTTGGTGGTGAAAGAAGCTCTATTTATGAGTTAGTGGTTAGGGGGGAATTAAGAAAAAGAAGACATGAGAAGCACGTCGATAGCCAAAATGAGAATAATTTCCACTTTGGTGATGCCTTGCACGTACTTAATTCCCGCGTTTTTGTCTTTAAAATAACTATGTTCATTTTCAAAGTCATATAATTGCTCTTTTTTGTATAAATAAGAGCCAAATTTGTACATCAAAAACAGCCCATTCATCTAAATTATATTTGATTTGCATCATACATCAATCACCATGGCCTCTCTTAATCCATGGGGAAAGCTTGACGAAGTAGATAATGAGAGGCTCATGGCTCGTCTTAAGACGAGGAAGAGAATCATAATTATTGCCATATCATCCGTAGTTCTTGTGTCCATCATTGTCGGGGCAGTGGTTGGTGGTGTTTCTCACAACAAAAACAAATCTTCCCAACAAAATGATAATGTGTCATCGATGGCCTCAACCATTAGTGCTGTATGCAATCTAACCCTCTATCCAGACTCATGTATCTCCAGCCTATCCCCATATGCTGCAAAAGGCAATGCTCTCAAACCTCAAGATATCTACAAGATGTCTGTTCTAGTTGCCCTCAACGAGCTCTCTGGTGCCTCCGATAACTTCTTAAAGAGTGATGCATTCAAAAACATTAATGATCCAGCAGCTGCTAAAGCTATCCAGAGTTGTCACGAGCTTCTATCCCTTGCGTTTGATCACCTGAATGACACATTGTCCGTTGCTGAAAGCTCGTTGCTCGATGCTTTTGATGATCTAAAGACATGGTTGAGTTCTGCAGGGACTTATCAGCAGACCTGTATTGATAGTTTTGAAAATGTCACATCAAATAGTGCCTTACGCAAAGCTGCAGGACAGAATTTGAACAACTCCACCCGGTACACCAGTAACAGCTTAGCACTTATAAGCTCGTTAGAAAATTCCATTACCAGCTTAGGTGCTATCGGAAAGAGGAGGCGTTTGATGGGATATGGAGATGATGAGTACCCGAGGTGGTTGTCGTCACCAAATGACAGGAAATTGCTGCAGAAATCATCAGAAACAAAGATAAAGGTGAATGTAGTAGTAGCTAAAGATGGTTCAGGGAAGTACAAGAGCATTAAGGCTGCACTAAAAGCTGCACCAGAGAAGAGCAAGAAGAGATTTGTGATCTATGTGAAAAAGGGTGTTTACAAAGAGAATGTTAGGGTTGAGAAGACTAAATGGAACATTATGATCATTGGTGATGGAAAAGACGCCACCATCGTTTCTGGTAACCGTAACTTTATTGATGGAACACCTACATTCCAAAGTGCCACCTTCGGTAAGTCTCTCTTAATTCTGATTAGTGATTCCTAACAGAGTAGTATGAACAAGTCTAATATATATAGTGTTTCTACAGCTGTGTTTGGAAAGGGATTTGTGGCTCGGGATATTGGATTTGTAAACACAGCTGGTGCAGCGAAGCATCAGGCAGTTGCATTAATGTCAACAGCAGATGAATCAGTGTTCTACCGCTGCAAAATGGACGCGTTCCAAGACACTCTTTATGCTCATTCCAACAGACAATTCTACAAAGAATGTGATATCTATGGGACAGTAGATTTCATCTTTGGTAACTCAGCAGTTGTACTCCAGAACTGCAACATTCTTCCAAGAAAACCAATGAGTGGGCAACAGAACACCATCACAGCTCAAGGCAAAGTTGATCCAAATCAAAACACTGGAATTTCTATCCAAAACTGTAGCGTTATGCCGTGGGGAAACCTTACTGGGATCAACACATTCTTAGGAAGGCCATGGAAGAATTACTCAACAACTGTATTCATGGAATCAAACTTGGGAGGTTTCATTCATCCAAATGGATGGATGCCATGGGTTGGAACCACAGCTCCAAGTACCATCTTTTATGCTGAGTATAACAATATTGGAGCAGGGGCAAATACAGAACACAGAGTTAATTGGGAAGGCTTGAAATTGGGACTTACAACCAAAATAATAAGCAAGTTTACAGTTAAGCCTTTCATTCAGGGGAACAAATGGCTTCCCACAGCTGGTGTTCCATTTAAGGCTGGTCTTTGAGAGAGAGATACACTACTATATTTTGGAGAGTGATCATTTTTTCTTCTATTCTTTTGTTTTCTCTTTGTTTTTATGTTTTCTTGGTTTAAAAAACAACCATATATCTTCTGTTCATTTCCTCTTTCACTGAGCCTTTTGTTACACAAGAAATATACATTTCTTGTCAAATTTATTCAATTTTAAATGACATTTAATACTAATTACAAATGGAATGATGATGACATGAGTTATTCTCTCTCTTTTTTTTATCAATCATCCTTATGTTGAGATATATATTATTCTTAAGAAATTGTGGTTGGCCGAATTTTTACTTTGTTGGTGAATGTTTGATTATCCACTTTGTATTTTTCTTACTTTGCACCATCCGTAATTATTTATTTAATTTTAACAAAGACTTAAATAAATCATGTATTTGTACGTGTCTAGTAAAGTTTACTTATATAAATAAATGATTTATTGTGTAGAGTTTAATTTATATATGAAAGAATAAATTATCGATTTTTATAAGTTATAAAAATTATGTTCACTATCTATAAGATGGAATCGGATAATAATTGTAGTACAAGATTAAAAATATTTATCTTGATTATGAAAATGGTATAAGTTTGACTTTTTGTATTAATACATTTTATATATATTGAATGGATCAAGTAGATATAAATATTTTATATTGACCTGATAAAATAAATTATATAGTCCATTAAATGTAGTTATTTTTTTAATCTTGATATAATTATTATAATTGTGTATAGAAGTATTCACGGGTCGGTTATTGGTCAAAACAAAAACCAAACTAATTTAATCATTTTTAAATTAATAAATCCAAATCAAACCAAATATAATATATATATTTATCGATTTGATTGTTATCGGTTTCGGTTCGATTTGATTCAGTTATTCGATTATTAACCAAACGTAAAAATATCTCATCATCTCCTGCATAAAAATACATAATTATAATGTCTCTACAATGTTAAACCAAAAGTGGTTAGCCCAAAACTTTGATACTCCCAAATTATTCTATATATGCTAGAGAAAGTTGTATGCACTGAGTTTCAAACAGTGCAATGCTCATTCAAAGTTCTTACCTCTTTTTTTGCTTCAAAATCCACTGATGGTTTTATTGCATTTGAAAGTATCCACATTAGCAATATTACTAGTTTTAACAACCAAAAAAAGTGTCCACATTAACAAAGTAACATATCAAATAAATTCAGCATTAAGTTTAATAACAATTGTTGTCATATAAAGATGATCTACATCTCCTTTCCTTTTTAACACTCAAAAGAAAGAAATCATTCATATTTTCTATCTTCTTCAATCGAATCAACTTAATCAATTCTCAAAGGAGTACATGGATGTTCTGAAAAGGAATAATCATACTACGCATTTAAATAAAAAAAACATGCATAGAAGTATATAAAAAAATTATAATTAAATATTTAATTAATTTATTTATTTATTTATCTATGTATAATACTGATTAAAAATTCAAATATGTACATTTTAACGTAATTAAAATAAAATTTTAATTGAAATTTTTTTAATAGATATTTAAAATATTTTCTCTCTATAAAATAATCTTAATATTAAAAGTACATTGATACTTGTCCTTTTTTCGTAATTTGACTCTCAAAAAAACTTTTAAAATAGATTAGTCAAACACAATTTGCTTATCAAAAACATTTTTCAAATGAATTAGTCAAACACAAATTATTATTTTTTCTAAAGCACTTTTCTAAAAAACTATTTTTAAAAAGTGATTTTAAAGATGAACCATTTTTAGCAGCAATGTCAAACAGGTTTTCTCCTCTTTTTTTTCCACTTTTTCTTTCAATATAAAATTAATGTATTATATATTTTAAACCCAAAAGTCACTCTCTTATAATAAATTCTCTCAAATCTGAGTTATGCGGTTTTTTTTCTACGGTTAGAATTCTCTCTTAATTAAGTATTTTTTATTACATATATCCACTCCTTTTTCCAATAATTGTCATTTGGTAGAGAGCATTTAATCCCAATCATCAAATTATTTATAGGTTATAGGTCTATTGGACATCGTGAACTTGGTATTCTTACAATGTCAAGATATATTGGTGTACTAAACTTTTAAGTTTGCATCTGTTGAGTATAATGTGTGCATTCATAATTATTATTTGTATGATTTAATTATTTCCTCTGTCCAATAATAATCGTTTACTATTGACTTAGCACATCCCTTAAGAAATGATAAATTACAAGGGTAATATTACTATATTATCCTTTGATTTCATTAAATTTAATGCTTTGACAAATGTGTCAATCTCTCCGTCCAACAATAGTTGTCCACTATACTATTTTGGGATGTCCAAAAATATTTTTTCACTTTATGAAATCAATGGATAATTTTACACTTAATTCTTAATTTACCCTTATCATTAATTATAGTCATTTCTCTATTACATTTTTCAAGAAATTGTATTTATTATATTCAAAGGGTGATATAGTAAAATTATCCTTCTATTTATAGTTTCTTAAGAAGTGTGCAAAGTCATATTGGACAATTATTGTTGGACAGGAGGAGTAGATGATAAATAGTACTCCCTCCGTTCCTCTTTATATGTCACCTTTTTAGATTTCACTTGCATTAAGAAATTAAGAAATTAAGTAATTTTACAATTCTATCATTATTTAATGTTTTTTTTTAAGTTAACTTTACAATAAATGATAAATAAATCCATATTTTGTTTTAATTTGTTTGTTGAGATTTATATTCAAAATCAGATTTTATAGAGTAATGCAATGGTGAAAGTAATTAATCAATGTGTGAAGTAATTACAATGAACATTTATTATTTATTAGTTTTTCTAGTTTGGTCAAATATCTATTTTCAAGACTAAATAATTATCATGGGTATAATAGGAAGAATATTGTAATATATGCATTGATTTTATGAATGACAAGTATTATGGAGAGTTAATATCTCAAAAGATCACCCAACTTTGAAAATTTATCTAGTAAAGTCATTGAACTTTATTTTATATCAATAAAATCACTCAACTTAGACTTTTATGTCAATAAAATCACTCAACAAATTTATCATCAAAAAAGAAATTTGAAATGACAATTGACAAAATAATTTACTTTTTATAGCATGTAAATATGAATTTCACAAATCAATAAAAATTTAAAACCCATTAAAACTTTTTAACGGATATAATTTTTTTTAACTAAGTAGGCGTTTCATAAAAGCGCATAATGCTGCTGCCAAGTTTTATTAAACTATTATAAATCAAAAAAGATTTGCTTTTTTAATGATATAATTTCCTTTTTTATGTTGATCAATTTGAACGTGTTACTCCAGTAAAACAACGACACTAATTAATTGTTTATCTAATTTACAAGTATATTTTATTGATATCAAAAAAAAAAATTAAAATGTATGCGGTACTTCATTTTTCTCATACACCTATCATGATATATTGCAAAATTTAAATACATAATAATATTATAATAGCTATTTCACTAATTAAGTTTGTCCATAAAAACTTCTTAATAAATTTTTAATTTTATTTATTTGTGGGGTTCATATTTATTATATATTATTTTGCCATGTCAAATTTGTTTTTAATGACAAATTCAGTCTAGTGATTTTATTGATATAAAGGCCTAAGTTGAGTGATTTTATTGATACAAAATAAAGTTTAATGACTTTACTAGACAAATTCTCAAAGTTGAGTGACCTTTTGAGATATTAACTCGTATTATGGACCAACTATTTATAATAAGGATGACATATAAAAAAGAACGGAGGGAGTATTTAATAGTAAGGGTAAAATAGACACAAAAGGTAAATTATCTCTTGATTTTCTAAATTGGTTAAGTATTATTGGACTATTGTTGAACGGAGGGAGTACTTGATATCTATTTTTTTGCAGTTGTTTTTTTTTCAATTCTTCACGAGTTATTCTTCCTTCTACCATTGGGGCTGAACAAAGAGCTTGTAACCCTAGAAAATTGGGTAAAATTCTAGCTCCATGTGTTTATTGATTATTTTCGTCTAATGTGTAACCATATAATTGGGTGGAGTTTATATAATATTCTAAGTGGGCTCTTTTAGAAATAGGAATTATGAAAATTGTAAAACTGAAAAATTGAAGAAAAAAATAGTATTTGATTTATTTATTTTATGAGTGATCTGAAATCAGAATCGTGAAAATGACTTTTTGGAGTTTTTCAAATTTCTAAAAATTTAAGTTGAATTCTGAAAATTATAAATAATTCTATGTCAAAATAATTTCTGGAATAATTTCTCTTAGTTATCATTTTTTTCTATAACCATTTCCGAGAAAAATCCTTATAGATTTGATTAAATGAGTGTGACTGTTCAGAAGTGATATTTATTATTCTTATTATTTTGTGGTCACTTTGAAGATACTCCTTTTGATAATCCTTGAATATACAATACTTCAGTCATGTTGCATATCTCAATCAAAAATAAAATATATGGTTTATTGAAATTTACCACATGTAAAAATATTTTTATTATACTTTTTAGAATTTAGATAACTTAATTTTACACGATATGTATCGTATATATGCTCCTTTTAGTTTTTTACTTTTTCTTTGTTCATTATTTTATTTTATTTTGTGATTGGATAGGTTAAAAAGGATGATAATTATTCACAAACGGAAATATTGAAAAGAAAATTCCCTCATGGTGTGTACGTTAGTTGATTTTTTCCTTCGCTGCAGTTATTTAAATATCAGAAAGTTGGATCTGAATTTTGTAAAATAATGTCAGTAAAATTATACTTTCTTCTAGATAAAATAATTAATTGAGACAACGATTCAAACGTAATTCTGTCATATTTAAAGCTTCAATAATTTTGTCTATAAAAATGAGTGAACTGTGCTCAAGTAATTAACTTTTAATTCGAATAATTAAATTTGTCATGTAGAAGTGTATGCACATTAATAATATTAAAATATGTTTCAAGAGTTTTATAGACGTCTAAGTATCTTTCTCACCAAAAAAAAAGGTAAGAGAATTGAGAAGGTATGATCACACAAAAAAAATTCTCGAATGAGCTTTTTTTTCTTCTTTATTTTGAATCTGTGAGCATATTTGTCATGGCATTGTTATTGGCAGATCAAAAAAATTTATTTTGAGTAAAAAACACTTCTTATGAAAAAACAAGATTTTTGGCTAATCAGTAAAATTATTTTTAAATGAAAGCAGAAATAGTTTTTCTGTTGTTGGAAAGAGCTAAAAATTTATGCTTCTTAAAAAAAACAGAAGCAAAAGCAAAAGCAAAAAAATATTTATTTCAAGACCAAAATATTCATGTCATATATACATATTTATCAATATATCTCTTATATTTATTTATTTATTTTTGTGATGAATTTTTCGTATGTAGTGATTTAATTTGTGAAATTATTTTTAAATTCACTTCGCTTGATATTTTTAATTATATTTAAATCATCATTTTAATATTATATCAATATTTAATTTATCTTTTATTCATTTATGTATAATATTGATTGAAAATTTAAATATATGCATTTTAATTTAATAAAAATAAAATTTAATTAAAAATGTTATAATAGATATTTAAAATAATTTTAATATTAGAAGTACATTGATACTTGTCATTTTTTATAATTTGACTCTCAATAGTATTTTTTTAAAAAATTAGCCAAAAACAATCTGCTTATCAAAAAATACTTTTCAAATAAATTAACCAAACACAAATTGTTTTTTTTTTCAAAAGTACTTTTTTGAAAAACTATTTTAAAAAAAGTGATTCTAAAAATAAGCAGTTTTTAGCAATAATATCAAACAGACTCAAAATTTGATTTGTTTTTTTATTGGTCCGGTGAGGCTTTTAGAAAGAGATTCAATTTTAAAAGGATAATTAGTATTGCTTAGTTTTTTGTTTTTTTTTTTTGATAAATTAAATAGACTAACATAAGTCAAACTGATCATTTACTATATATATTTTGTCAATACTTGGATATTTCGATTTTAATTTAAGCCTTTTTGTTAGCTGTGCTTCATTGTATATGTCTTTTTATTTTCACTATAATATTGGTGATGTTTTGATCTGCTTTGATGTTAATTTAGTTTTGAATATTTAAGTTTAAGAAACACATATAGGTTGAATGTATATGTTTGGATTATATTATGAAAAATGTTAAAGAAGGCTTTAGATTTCTCACAAAATATATTTTCAAATTTGGATGCCATAAAAATTTTGAAAATTAATGATTTTTTATGACCATATAAACCGCGGATAAATTCACTAACAAACTAAGAAAAATTAAAACGGAGAAAGTATTAAGAAATGTTAAAGATGTCACAATCTATTTTAGTATTTACAATCTCGACTCCTTTCATACTTTAATTATAGATAGATTCGAAAGACCTTTGTATTTTTTCCAATTTGATATTCCAACTATTATATTCCTCAAAATTTCATTGAGACACCTCAACTAGATCAAAACAAGTATTTTAGATATCTCTAATTATTGAAACTTGTGTGGATAAAGAACTGATCATAAAAGATACAAGGAGAATTCGTTTTTTTTTTATTGTGGAAAATAAATAGAGATCATATTTGAGGGAGAAATCACAATCTATTTAATTTTGAATTTCTGATGGTTCAAGGAAAAGGGTATTTGGATATTATTTTGGAGATGTTGGGAGGGGGTTTTGTTATGGTGAAAATTCTTCAGGTGGAGTTAAGAGTATATAATAATAAACAAGAGAGAAGAAGATAAACTTATATCATATGAAGCAAAATTATATAAGAGATACCAAACACTGGATATCAACAATGAACAAACTCATTTTCCACCCACAAAGAATGGTACATAACTCAAAAGAAACAAAATTATCCGACTTGTCTACTAACTACTAAAGTTCTTGCTAACAAAATTTATAATATTTTTAAATTAAGATAAAACGTCCACGAGATTAAGATAAGTTGGCCATAGAGTCCCAGCGACAAAGTTACTCGTCACTAAAGGTAGTCTTCTTACCTGCAAAATTACCACAACATTAAAATGAATTAGCCAAGAAAATAATGAAATTCGAGACTAAAAAGACAGTTCAGAACTGCTATTTAGTTCTTCCCATGAGATATCTATGGCTATAGGTCCACACTCATTTGAGATTCGGTGCAGTAGCATTTGTTCATCTATATGAAACAACCAACCATGTACTATGTTTTAAAAAAAATTAGAAGAACCAAAAAGTTCGGATGCAGTAATAGGGGACGCTTAAAGACAAGCCCCCTAACCATTCCGCTATTCCTACCCTAAAGCAAGGGAATCCGCTCTGACCCAACAGGCAAAAGGACTCATTTTTTCCCCAAGTAAGCAGTAAAAGTTCAGATACAATGACATTACCAGATGGAGTGAAGCTTGGCTTGTTGGGAGTTCCTCGTCCTCTGCCTCCACCGCCAAAACCTCCACCTCCAAAACGTCCACCACCTCCACCACGTCCACCGCCACCAAAGCGGCCACCGCCACCAAAGCGGCCACCACCACCACGACCACCAAATCTACCACCACTATCTCTACCACCACCCCTACCACCACTTCTACCACCAAAACCTCTGCCACCTCCACCTGAACTGTCACCCCTTGGTTTTGCTTCTTGCACATTCAAGCTAAACCCTCCAACTTCTGATCCATCAAGCTCCAGAGCTTTGTTTAGAGCATCAGCATCACCATTAGCAAACTCAATATAAGCCATCCTGCAAGAGAAGGCCAAATTAACAGTGTCATCAGTAAAAAAAAACAAATGCTTCTATCGACCTACAAATTGTTAAGAGGCAAAGCTGGACAATCAAAATTGAGAAAGCATGCACGTGAAAATGAGAAATACCCTTTAATATAGCCTTCTGGGTCTGTAGGAATTCTTGTTTTAAAGATCTTCCCACAAGATGCAAAGTGCTCCTCCAGTGAACTCCTAATCTGAAATAGCAATGAAATTTAGACGATCTCAAGACATCAAAGAGTAGTGTCACAGGCAATGGGGAGAAACAAAAATGGTTTAAGACAAGGACCTGGTCTTCAGCCTCATTTTTGTCAAATCCCCTGACAAAAATTGTTGTTCCATCACTTCTAGCCGGCTTCTGGAATGAGTTTTCATCTCTCCTACATAACATAAGATAACACATTGAAACTGTTGTCTTTACTTTCAGCTTAAATGGAAGGAGTAAGGGGAGAGAGATTGCATACCCACTGCGAGGTGTATATTCTCCCCTCTCACGAGCCAGGTCCAACCTCACATCACGGCCCAAAAGATCATGCCCATTAAGTTCAAGTGCCTAAATGGATAAACAATAGATTTTAGCATTCCATTCACAGGGGATTAAAAAAGCTAATCAGGAGTTTATGGATGGTGTTTATCTTCTCTATACAATTATGGTAGGCACTTTAATCTTTGAAGTTCCAATTTAGGCTCATGGTCAAGTGAGACTGATGCATAACATATCATATTACATATACATACATACATATATATATATGCACTTTAAATTCAACATATTTTCTTTTTTGACAAACTTAGAATTTAATGGAGTCACTTCACTTTGAAAGAAAGAATTGAGAGGAATAGGCCTTATTTTAATATACTATCACACTGTCCAGATCATAGAAAACCTCAGCAAGCATGCATCAGACTAGTTGGTTAAGGAAAAAAACTACCTTATGTGCAGCTTCAGCAGTGACAAACTCAACATGACCATAGCCCTTGAACGAACCATCCTCGTGTGTAGAAAAGCGCACTTCCTGAACTTCTCCAGCATCTTTGAAGAAATTCTCCCTGCAAAAAGCCTACTTATATAAGTCCGAGATATTATCACACAGACAAAGCACTGGAGAAGTTCAATAATAACTCACACATCCGCCTGTTCGACTGAATAGGATAGATTTCCAACAAACAATGTTTTAGATCCCCCTGGAGTTTGGGCTTTAGGAGTAATAGGGGTTTGTTGCTGCATTTTAAAATAAAACAGTTCCAAGTAAAATACACGCAAATATAATTTTGTAAAGCTAACAATTAAGAACATAATTATATAAAGCTTCACTTACAGCTTTAGCAGAAGGAGCATCAACCATTTCAACATCAGCACCCTGCTTTAGCAAGAAAATCCTCCCACAGTTCAGAGACAAGATTTAATTTGACTAATTATAAATTGAAAAACTCCAAAATTATATCTTAGGAACAGCTAAATATTAATTAAAAAAAGGGAAAACAACGCAAGATATCCAACTGGAAGAACTATGATGTCACTAATATGAAAGATGCAGATGATGCCAAAAAGAATATGCTGATCAACCCAAAGATGCGAAAATATATATGACCTTCTTGGGAGTTTTGGATGGTTTGTCATCCTCCTCATCTTCAGAGTCATCTGAGTCAGAAGATTCCTCAGAACTACTCTTCTCTGGAGTTTTTGAGACAGCTGGAGTGGTGGAGGGCTGTGAAACACAATTGTTAGAGCGTGAACTAAAATGAAATACAAGTTGGAACATCACAAATGAAACATATTGAGACCTTGCTCTTTTTCTTTTGAGGCTCTTCATCACTCTCCTCAGAACTATCATCGTCACTCTCATCATCAGATGAAGCAACCTGCAAAAGCAATAAACTTATAGATTATGTAAACCTTGGCTAACAAAATACTAACCTCGGTCAGACAAAGAAGTGCAGTATGCCAGGAAAGGAATTCAGGCATACCTTTTTAGATACAGTAGCAGCCTTCTTAGATACAGTAGTGGCCTTTCCCTAAAGAAAGAAAATAATCAGACAACCATGCAAATCCAGCAAAAATATCATATAAACATACTCAAATATACATCTAAGATCATCACTTAAGTGTTAATGGATTCAATGAAATAGCAATAGGACAAAAATAACACAAAACAATCAAGTGGTCAAACCTTGTCTGAATCAGAATCAGATTCGGAATCATCAGAGTCATCAGAGCTGTCACTAGCCTTCTTCACAGCTTGAGGAGCTTTTTTAGGTTGAGCAACTACCTTAGAGGGAGGTTCCTGTCAAAAAGACAATCAATTATAGTATCAAAGAGCACCACAATTATAAAATATCTAACATGGTACCAATTTCACAAGTTGTCGAGGGACCCTATTTGCATATATCACTAAAAATAAGGTGAATGGTGTCCTTACATCATCATCTGAACTGGAGTCATCACTGGAATCAGAGCTGGATTCTTCCTTTTTAGAGGTAACAACAGGCGCCTTCTTAACAACAGCAGGTGCCTTCTTAACAACAGCATCATCCTCAGCGCTGCTATCATCAGAATCATCACTTGACTCGTCTTTCTTAGAGCCATTAGTAGGAGGTTTCTTGGGTGCAGGTACATCTTCCTCAGAGCTGCTATCACCTGAATCATCACTTGACTCATCTTTCTTCTTAGCAGCAACGCCATTCTTAGTTGAAGCTGCAACAACCTTCTTAGCAGGAGCCTATACACCATCACAACACCAGCAGTTAGTTACAAAACAAGACAAAATACAAATAGCAGCTGTTAGATAGTAATTTACTTCATCCTCATCTGAAGAATCTGAGTCGTCAGAACTGCTGGCTACCTTTCCTTTTTTGGCAGGAGCCACTTTCTTAGGAGGCACCACTGCTTTAGTAGGCTGCATACAAAATAAGAACGAGACACATGAAGCCAGTTATTCAATGCAATACAAATCAAAATTCTTTACAGACTACATGAAAAGAGTTGGGTGCATGTATATTACCTTCTCATCTTCCGACTCCGACTCAGAGGAGCTATCATCAGAGGAACTGCTTTCTTGCTTGTTCTTCTTCTGAGTTTTGATATCACTCTTCTTTTTCTCAACAGCTTGCGCTACAGCCACATCTTTCTTCTGCTTCTTTGCACTCACCAACTTGGCAATTTCATCCTCAGCTTCTCTCTTCCCTGTAAACACATAGACAACTAGTCACACCACCAACCAATATATGTTTTCTTCTACCAAGAACAAGAACCATCAAAATCAACCTTGTGAATTCGTTAGGGGTAGGGAAAGGGCACATGATTAAAAAAATATTATTTTGCTCAACACCACCATACATGTACGCTAAAAAACACAAAAACAAAACGAAAACCACACACAAAATTTTCAAGAAAACCTCAATCAGACAAATTAAAAGAGTCAAAAGGTTCAAACTTTAGAACCCATAACAAGAAAAACTCAAAATCAACAAAACAAAAAGGGGGTTAAAGATCAAACCTTTCTTCATGGGTTTGGTTGGAGCAACTACAGCAGCATCAACCTTGGTGGCGGACTTCTTGATAGATTTACCCATTACAAGTTGTGAGGGGAAAAAAGAAGGAAGCAGCGGGAGGAGGAGACAGCTATAAAACCCTAAGGGAAAACTTTAGGGTTTAACGAAAGAGAATAGATGGAAATATCTTCTTGAGCTTTCTTTTATAGTGTAAAATAGGCCCTTTTGTGTAACGGCGACACTATCATAAGTTATAATTAGGGTTTTGCCTCACATATTTCTCATCTCAAAGATATTTAAGTCTTTTTATCACTTATATTCTCTTTTTTCTGAAAATTTAGCGTCTCGTTTGGATTAGGTTATAAAAAGTAACTTATATAAATTAAAATCTAAAAAGTCATAGATGATTTTTATTTTTTAGCTTTTGACTTATTTTTAAGGAAAAATTACGCGGTTAAGCAAATATATACTAGTTAATTAGTTAACATAGCTACAATTTGCATTAATTACAATTCAGAGCTTACTTCTAGCTATAATTACATTCTCTCTATTTGCATTAATTACAATTCGGAGCTTACTTCTAGCTATAATTACATTCTCTCTCTCGCCTCCCTCCTCTCTTCCTCTCTCATTTGTCTTTCTCTCTCGATTTATACAAACACAAATTATACAAATACAATGTATGATTTATGTTTGTATAAAATGAGAGAGAGATTGAATATACAAATACAAATATTTTAACTCGATTCAATTGTATACGAATTCAAATTGTATGCAAATATACAAATACAATCATTGATACATATACATAGTAGTTACATATATACAATTATCTAACTGATATACATATACAATTCAGCTCCCTCCACTCTTTGCCCTCTCTCGCTCGTCTCTCTCTTCCCTCTCCCAATCTCGCTAGTCACTCTCCTCCCTATAACTGTAGCTACAAATCGTAATTAGCAAAATATATGTATGGAGCATAATTAAGCTATTTTTGAGTGACAATATGTGAAAATTCTCCTATTTTAAAATATTTTTGGCTTAAAAGTGAGTACTTAAGAGCACTTTTTAACATTTTCAAATACCTCCAAAACTAGAAAATATATATTTAAAAATCAAAAGCACCTAACAATAAGTTAAATCTGAACCTGCACTTAATTTAAAACTAGAACCGACTTTCTTAAAGAAAAAAATGTAATAACTTAATTATGGAGTATAGAATTATCAATTCGATTTTTAAAAAAATGTAATTTTTACAAATGTCTACAGTTTGAGCCTTATAGTAATTGAGAAAAAAATACTTGATATACCCTTCAACTTTGTCATTTAAAATTGATATACAGTTGTTATAAAAGCAGCTCATATATACCATATTATTGCACAAATGGCTCACACATATCATTTTCCTCTAAAGGACGTGAAAAATTAATTTTAATTTATCTTTTTAGTTTTTTTATTTAAAAAAATATCCATGTAGGGGTGTATTTGATCCTTCTCACACGTTTTTTTGTCTTCTTGATTCAACAGCTAATTTGAATGGATTATTTTGATGGTCTTTATTTTTCACTAATTTTCTTGTAAAATTTATCATATATACCCCAATTCTTTTTATAAATACAAAAAAAAAATTACAATACATCCGAAAAACATTGTAAGCTTTTTGTTACTTTTCTCTCTTTTCCATTCACACTTTTTTATTTCTTATATTTTTAGTTCTTAAAGAATGAAAGAAAAAAATAAGAGGTGTTGTTGGTCCGACACATCTTAAATTTATGAACATCATCAAAAAACATACTACTGTTAAAAATAGTAGAAAAGAGGAATATGATATGCCTCAACAACTAGATCTTCTTAATAAATGGACTATCCCTAAAATTCAGCCCAAGGTTATATACCAAATGGGTACTTTTGAAAAAATGGGATTTAACCAAATTGTCAAGACCACAGAGGAAACTGTTACTGTAGATTCTGATCATGGTACTTTTAAATTATTGTTTGAGAGTGATTTTACCCCTTATAGGGAAACACACAGATTTATGCATATTGGTTTGGTACAAGTTACTTTTAAGCCACTCACTTTAAGAGGTTTACCTGAGAGCTTCATAGCAGCTCTAAGGGATGGCAAAAATCAGAATTGAAAAAAATCCTTGATAGGGACGGTTCAAACTAGTTTGGCTTATGGCCCGGTATATTTTAACGCTTATCCTAATTTATCATTTTGGCAGGATCGTTTCGATGTAACTACAGGTTCGTTTACGACTCATATAATCCAAGGATAGAAAGAACTTTTACGGTTCCAACCTAGCCCAAACAATAACCTCAATAATGGCTGACATGGGCCTTACTAGGAACACCGGACTAAGCCAAGTTCTTTCTATCCCTGTTAGTCCAACACGAGTTGCTTAGCCTATCATTTAGGCTATAAAATTCTTTTAAAACGGTTTAAATAATGAAAGAAAAATACCTTAATTGGGGATCCGTCCGCAATAACTCTCCAAAGTACAAAGTAAAATATTTTTATTTCAAAACTCGTGGAATACAAAGAAAGTAATACTAGAAGGGTTGGCCAAAGCCTGCCTTCTAATTACAAGAAGTGACCCTTTTATAGAAAGGATCGAGAGGAAAATCTAAAGTTCATAACGTAAGTGCTTACGTCATGTTACATTATTGGTCCGACATTTGGGTCTTCTACTTTATGAAAGTTTACAATAATTCAAACTTTATCAAAAGCATACAATAATTTTAACTTTATAAAAGTTAATGTCTTGTCCTTTAATCTTTCACAATCTCTTTCCCTTTTGATTTGTCTGAGCTAGAAGATTCTTCTATAACTGTTGAAGAAACGTTTCAATGTCCATTTCCTCCGTGCTATGAACACTTTGAGATTCTCCTGCTAGACAGTTGTCTTCTTCTTCATTAGAGGTGGCCATGGATATATTGTCTAAAAATTCTATACCCATATTTTTTACTAAATCTTTTTTAACTTCTTCCATATATGAAGCAAGAAGTTCAGATTTGGAAATAGTCCATTTTTCATCTGTAATTTTCTGGTTATGTGTTTAAAGGGACTGATATTATCTTTATCATGTATAACTTCTGTTTGATGCTTGCTGGTCTCAATAGACACATTGATCGAGTCTATTATCTCGCGTCCATGAAGTTTTCCCTCCGCATCTCTTTGGAGTAATTTACTCTAAAATTTTGTATGAAATTTTCTTTTTAAGTAAAGAAACCCTTCTTCATTTGTTTGAACTTCTATTGTCCATTTCATTATCCATGGAATAGAAAATTGTATAAAAAAAATACATTAAGGATATTCCCTTAAAATATACGTCCTCCTGTTATAATTTTATTATCTTGGGCGAAACATCAATCCATTGAGCATATAATTTTTTATAATCCTCTGGGAGGATGTTCAGAGTTGGACCATATAAAGTCCACCACTGACAAAACCAGTTTGGTATATATTGTTTGAAAACATTTGAACATATTTTGATAAACCATGAATGCTTTTTATTAGCATTCTCATATAATAAAGTTTTATTAAAGCTCTCAATGTAATCCCAGTAATTAAACTTAACAACTATTTTTTTATCCGGATGGGTGTATTTTCATTCCTTCATCGTGTTGATTCCCCATTCTTCTGGGGTAAATATCTTTTTTATAACAATTTTTGAAAAGTTAAAAACTTTCTTAGTATTTGCTGGGTAAAAATGCTGGAATTCAGCAGACCCAATGGATGAGAGTATAATCTCATAATGCATTTTGTATTTGTATGTTGGAACAACATATGATGCCGTATCAAAATATCTCGTCATGATTTGCCAAGGATCCTCTTTCCATTGTAAATCCCTTGGCTCAAGAAGAAGTATTACTTCATCTTTCTCATTCTTATCATATACCTCAATGTTTTCACTTGCTTCGTCATTGACGACTGCAGAATATGACGGTGGTGCATTGTTCTGAGGTTGCCTTGATTGTAT
>JAJONR010004005.1:0-52859 GCA_029582245.1 Solanum etuberosum | reverse complement strand
TGTGTTGGAGATCCGACCTCTATAGTCCCCTTAGAAGGTTTGGGGTTTAAGGAGAATCTTTCATATGAGGAAATTCTGGTTGAGATTTTAGACCGGCAAGTTAAGAAGTTGAGAAATAAAGAAGTTGCTGCCGTGAAATTTCTTTGGAGGAACCCGTTAGTTGAGGATGCTACTTGGGAGGCCGAGGCAGATATGATGTCCCATTATCCTCATCTTTTTCACTCCGTCCCTACTCAATCTTGACGTATTTAGTTCCTCATGGTTTACTCATTATGTGTCATGTGTCTTAGATATTCCCATGATTTCCTCATTATGCATGATTTATGAAAAGCTTAAATTTTGAGAAAATGAGTTTACTTGATTGATTTCTACTTGTTTATGTGCATTTGAGTATGAGTTGCATATATACTTCATGATATGATGTTCTGAACATGCTTTATCTTGGAGTCGATGTTTCCTCCTCAGATATGGGCATTTATGTAATTTCATGCATGATGGGCTGTTAGATTAAATTTATACCTTCCTTATGATGTCTTGAATCTCATTCGAGGATGGACCGACTAACGGTCTGTAGGTCAGCTCTGTGGATGGCCGGCCCAAGTTCCCAAAAGTGTCAAGTTTTAGTACTTTTTTGACGGTTCACCAGGACGGCCCGTCATCCAATACACGAATCTTAGGTAGGGTTCGTAGGTGAGTCCCAGACTTAGAGAAATTCTAGGGTCAAAAGTTGAGACTCACGGCCCGTGGGTGGGTCCCATCATTTAAGGTCCCAAGGTCAGGGTCTCTAAACCTATCGACGGTCGACCAGGACGGTCCGTAGGTGGAACCACCGTCGATGGTGTCGGCAGTTTTTTTAAGAAGGGATTTTGGGTCTTTTTCTAATTACTCTAGCCTAATATTATATCATTTTACCTTTCACCTAAAGCCCTATATAAGTGTTTTAACCCCCAAATTTTCCCAATTGAAATCATTCTCTCAAATTCCTAAAAGAAGAACAAGTCTTCCTCTCAAATATTTATGTCTCTAGAAGTTGAAGAAGAAAGCTAGGGTTTGAAAGTCAAGTCTCCAATTGCACCTTTTAAGTCAAGCTTTTGGCATTGAGGTATTATAATTTTCATCCATGGAGCTCTTCCCTCCATGCTAAATTCTCCAATTTACAAAGTTAGAAATCCCCAATTGAGTTAGGGTTTTTCCTCCATGTCATGGGTTCCTTTAAATGTTGATTTATTTGATTGATTTATGAACTTTTATGCAAGAATTGATATAATCTCATGATTTTAAGATTATTCCCCATGAACCCATGCTTAACCCATATTTTCTAGATATTGATGATTGAAAGTGGGTTTTGAACTATGAAAGGTGAATTATGGAATTATGCATGTTCTTATGGAATTGATGAGATATGATGTAGATTTCTTTGAGAGTAAAAGCATATATGTTGTTCTTGTGGTTAATTGTTGTGAAAGGATTGCTCACATAACTACCTCATGCATGATGTGAAAGGTTTTCTCACATAAAGAATTCTAAGGTTGAAAGGTCTTCTCACCTAAAATGAATCAAAGATAAGGAGCTATTCTAATGAAACGTAGCTTGGATTGGTTACCTAATTGTACCTTTCCATGGATGACATATGACTTAGCTTGGATTAGCAAGATGACGTGCCCTTCCATGGATAATAAAGGCAAGTTAAGAAAATGATTATTCTGTGGAATTTACGCTTAGCACCGAGAGGATATTGAGATGGGAGCTCTTCCATTTGTAGTGGTCGGGTTTCTAGAAGCAGTCTCTTTATCCCGTACCTATGTGCCCCCATAGTATGATTGTCTTAGATAGACATTAGCTAGTGGATCCACACAGGCTAGAAATTCATGGTCTTACCTTTGCAAGTAGGACACCCCTTTTCTGTGTGGGGGTAGACACCAGATTCTATGTTGATAGCTCACATGGTCTTATATGTCGGTTAAAGGTAAATTTCCCATAATAATGGACTAAGTTTACTTCAAGAAGTATCTCACATGTGACTTAAGATGATGTTTATTTGCATTGACCATGTTTTATGACTTATGTCTTCTAGTTCTTTTACATACATGATTTAGCTTGGTCATTGCACATTATGAAAATGTCCTTTTTCTCATGTTTTCAAATGTTTAATGCATGGCTATCATACTTGATACATATTTTGTACTAACGCGTACTCTTGCCTACATTTTCCCAAATGTAGGGACCGACCTTACAGGTTCGCACTTCTGTGGCTAGGGATCTCGTACTGAAGATTGAAGATTGGTGAGTCCTCATATTCTGAGTACCGAGCTTGATTTCCCTTTTTGTCTTTACTTTCAGTTTTGGAACTTGATGTACGGGCTACGCCCTGATAAACTCTTATGTACTAGATGACTTTAAGACGATGTTTAGATATCCGCTTTTCTTTATAAAACTTTTATATGTTGAGACTGTCTTTTATCTCTTATATCCTATTTTCTTGTATGATGAATGCTAAGTACCTTGTATGGGGCCTCTCGTGGTCCTATACGCCATGTTACGCCTAGGGGCTACCTTGGGTCGTGACAATATCAGGCCTTGTGAGTGTCAAATACTGGATATTCCCTACTATCATTCTATAGAGAGAGACATCTACAAGACTTCCCACAACTTCATGTAAACAATGATTTTGAGACAAAAGAGTAGCTACATCCTTTTCTAGTATCATATTTGTCTTGTTAAGAACTCACCAGCACACTTACTCTGACCGAATTGGATTCCTCCTACAAAATGTTTGACATCCACTCTCAAAAATAAGTGTCAAGGACCAAGATCTCCCGTAACAATTTTTTTTCCAAGTTGTAAAACCAACTATGTGACATGTGACTGATTACTTCCTATAACAATAATGTCATCTACATATAACAAAAAGAATATGGTACCTTTTTTAGCTTACAATATGATCAAGGAGGGATCTGCCTTACTACAATTGAAACCAAGATGTAGAATACGCATGATAAACCTCTCAAACTAGGATCTTGGTGTCTTTTTAAAACCATACAATGCCTTTTTTAGTAAAGAAACATGTTGAGGATACCTAGAGTAAACAAATCCAGGAGGTTGAATCATGTATACTTCTTCTTGCAAGAGACCATGGAGGAATGAATTTTTTGACATCTAGCTACCTAATTTATACTTAGAGCTAAAATAAATTGATAGAACCACCCTAATAGTTGTGGCCTTAACCCAGGGCTAAAAGTTTCTTCAAAATCTATATCCCTTTAAGTTGTGAAAAACCCCTAGCAAAAATTCTTGCTTTATATATGTCTGCTATTCCATTAGCCTTCAATTTGGTCTTGAACACTCATTTTGAACCAACTAAGTTCATACCAACATATTTAGGTACTAATATCCACGTTTTGTTGCTATGTAAAGCATTGATTTCCTCATGTATAGCTGCAAGACAATGTGGTGATTTTAGTGTTTCCTTAGTAGTTCCCTCAAAAAATCTTCTTTGTTGTTAGCAACAAGTGATAGGTGATGCTCATTTGCCTAGTGTCTGGTGATTATGTGATGCCCTTTGGTGCAGGAGGTGGATAAACTGAGGCAGATAGTTGTAGTATAGTATCTCCAGATAGTTGATTCTCGTCATATTCTGTCTTGAAAGATCAACTTCTAGATGTATTCCTCGTAGACTAGTCATAGAGAAGGTGGGATTTGATGGACCACAACTATCTGGCCGTGCACCTGCAATGTGTTTCTCATCATTAATATCTGATATGCACCTACAACCTGATCTTTACCACCATTGCATGTACTTGCACTTTCAACTTTTTCCTTATTACCATCATTTGATCCTGCAGTTGAGAGGTCAGTACACTATCGTAATCAAGAGGTATGAGGGCTATTAGATGCTCATTAACATTATCACAAGTAGCTTGTGTACCAGCAACTTGTACTTCCTCTAAATTAGGATCATCATGTGCCTGCAATTTGGAAAAAAAATCAACAAAAGTAGCCAAATGAGGTGAGACATCAATGTTAGTCAGAGTTTGACTTGGAGGCACAAAAGGTAATGTGTTTTCATCAAAGACAACATGTCTGGACACATACACTCTCTTTGTTGAGGGATGATAACATCTGTAACTGTCACGACCCAAAGTACCCTCTAGACGTGACATGGCGAATAGAACCCCGAGAGGCCCTAAATAAACCACTTGACATAAGCATGACGTAATGAAATACAATTTAAGATATATAATCAAGATAAGTCTCAAATCAGAAATTAACATAAATGAAAACAACATAGTACATAAGAGATACGTGGAATACTACTAAGTCTAACATAAGCCTTTCTAACAACATACGAATGGTTGGGACGTAACTCATACACTATATACAAGTCTAAAACTGAAAAGACAATAAAAGAAATAAATGAACTAAAACATCAATGTCCTTGTCCTCAGAGCATGAAGTCTCACCAATCTGAGTGATCAACGGCTGAGCGATATCGATACTAACCATTTCTGGAAGAAGAAGTGTCGGAACCTATATTATGAGACAATATAGGCACAAATATGCATTAGTACATTTAATGTACTAAGTATGGGAAAATTCATAAAAACGCAGACATAGGCATGGTAATATAAGGAACTTTAAAGATGATATGCATGATCAAGTAAAATATAGTAAAAGCTTTCAAAGAGTCCATGAGTCATAATCGAGGTCAATGCATACTTAAAACATATGGAAAGCTTTCATAAAACCTTTGAGGAAAATATAGTTCATTTGTGGAATATTTACCATTAACTAAAAATAAGATCATGTGAGATATAACATGGAATCCGTCATGACCCTCACATCTAAAATGGGACTCTACTTGCCAAGGTAGAATTCTGTCACATTTATTAATAATTGCTATTGTGGATTCACTAACTAGATTATTTAAGAAAATAGTATGGGGGCACATAGTTTGAGATAAGGAGATTGCTTCTACAAATCCATCTCTACTAACAGGAGAGCCTCCATCTCAAAGTCCTTTCGATTCTAAGTAAATCGCAACAGAAAAGACATAATCATATTCATAATCAAAATACTTGGAATGGAACAATTAAACTATCAATCCAATCATAAGTCATCATAGAGTAGATCCTTTCAAATCATGATTTCAAAACTTTCATAATAGACACTTACCTTGCTAAGCATCTAAATCATGATGGCATTTATATGTGAGTAAACCTTTCACAAATCATTGATACTTATCTCAAAAACATCCATAGTTCATAGATCATCTTTTTTCATAAAACATGCATAACTTTCATAATAATAATGCATAGTTCATAAGCTTTATTCATAAGTTCATAGCCATAATGATGTATAAAATATGGGTCCATATGAAATCAATTGAAAACTATATAATTGAATCAAATCATGCATAATAAGATTGAAAATAAATAATTGAATCATCATAAATAGGACCCGTGAAGAATTGCATGAAACCCTTTGTAATTGGGTGAAATCAATTTAGGAGATTGAGATTATTTTGGGACCCAATGGATGAAAGGAAACCATTGGTGAATTCCCACATACCTTGAGAATCAAATACCAAAAGCAATGGATAATGAGACCTTGAATCCTTTGAAACCCTAGTTCTTCACCTTAGGGCTTAAGAGAGAATTTTGGAGAAGAAAACTTGAGAGATTTTGAGTGAATGAGAGAAATTAGGCTTAGTTGGTAGGGTAGAAACGGTTATAGGGGTAGTTATATGGCCAAAACGACGTAGTTTAGGGGTTAATTGGGTAGGAAAAGATCAAACACCCTTAATTAAATTATGAACCTAATTAAATTCTGGTTAGTCATAGAATCATTTACTAGGACCTAAAATTATGAACAATTCCAACGAGACCATTCTACGTGTCGTCAACCTTTTTATGGTCCGTAGACCCCTTCCGTAGAGTCCAAATTAAAGTCCAAAATTTCACCAAGTATGGATTGCGTTTACGGGTACCCTCTACAACTCATAGATCAGACTATGATTCATCATGTTCCTTCATAGGTTAATTTACTGGGGCTTGACATTTCCAAAACTCAACCAAAGTCCTAAAACTCCCTTTTTACAACCCGTAGGACTTCTTACTGTCTCTAGGTTGGACTCGTAGATCACTGCATCAGTTTCAAAAATGAAACATTCCCTTTCCAACTGAATTTTCAATATCTGAGATGTTACAATATCTCCCCTTGGGGGCATTCTTCCTTGAATGGGACTCAAGCTAGCATGAATAGAGTACGGAAAGAAACTAACAACCCAACATGAATGCACATCTCATCAAAATGAACATAAACAAAGAAAAATCACTCAAAGTTAAATCTTACATAAAATAAAGTTTTCATGAAATGTGATGAGTGGTGAATTTACACTCATTTAGAGCTCTTTTCTTATGTTTTGCGGCACTCAAAGTACCAAAAGAAGCTAATTATGCTTTGAATTGTGTTATTCTAGGTGTTTTGATTTTGGGAGAGGAAATGCTGATCAAAAGTGGATTTGAAGCTGAAAAGGAGCAAAAACCTAGCAGAAAATAAGCCCAGGTAACGCATCGCTTAATCAAGGACGTAGCGTTCGCTTCTGTGAACTAGGACAAAAGGGCGGAGGTTGATTAAGCGAACTGAAGTTTGCTTTTGCGAACCTCCTGCCACTTTTGTGAAGCCCACCTTTTCAGACGGGGGCAGAATGGGAAATTCTCAAGCTTTGGACCAAAAATTCAAAAAATAGGGTTAGGGTTCGGCATAATTGATGATCCAAGAATTGGTAGAGAGAGAACATTGTAGAGAGATAAACACATTCAAAAAGTAAATTTCTTAGTATTCTGGATTTAGGGGTTGAGACATTGAAGGCGAGTTGCGTCACATTTCAATTGTAGATTTGAAGTTTGTGTTCTAATTTAGTAATATCTTTTACCTTACTTCATTTCCTTGTTCTTAATTGCTAGAAATGTGTGTTTAATGCTTGTATGAAATTGGGGCTTTTGTGGTAGAATTAGACAAAGCTATTTGGGTATTTGATTAATTGCTCTATTGCTTTTGTAATTCCTTGTTTCCATGCTTGATTTCATGAAATAGGTTCAATCTAGCTTTCATGTTTGAATTCATAGGTTAAGAGTGCACACTTAACCTTAACTTCCGATCTTCGAGGGTTGCTTGAAAATATAACTCGTGAAGTGGAGAATTAGATTGATAATCGCATGTTGACTTTTAATCTTGAATTTGAGATCAAAAGATTAAATTTTAGGGTTTCATTGTTGGGTGCAAAGCCTCCTTCTAAGAGAGGTCTAAGTTAAGCTAGTGGGTTATTTTGTAATTGTGTCATTGTGTCATTGAGACCGAAAGAGATATCGCAATAAAATGCTTTGAGATCGAAAGAAAATCAGCATAATTGACGATGACCTAGCCTACCCATTAGTGATTGAATGATTTTGGATTGAATTGTAATGGATCGTTAAGTGTTGATTGAATCTCAAATTTTCCCAATTCCCATACATCTCTGGCTTGATATCATCTTCGCCCCCGTTCATAGTTTAATAAGAAAAATTACCTTTTGTTTGATATTTTTGTATCTTGTATGTCTAGGTTCAAACTAGTACTAGTTAGCCTTTACCTTTTAAATTTCCGTTACATTGTTCCTTGTGGGATTCAAACCTGACTCTTACTTGGGTATTTTTATTGACGACTACCGCTCACTCTTTTAATTAGTTTCGGAGGGTGATTTCAGTGTTATTCAAAAATGGTGCCACTGTCGAGGAACAATAAGGTGTATTGAATTGATTTAGGACTTCTAGTTTACTTGTTTCTATCTAGATTGTGAATAGTTGTTTTTATTTTCTTTTTCTTTTTTTTCTATGGCTTTTTGTGATCATGAAATCCTTGGGAATGGTATGCCCTCTGCCGACCCATATCCTCATGAGGTCATGAATTATAAGCTCACTTTGGGAGAGGATATCCAATACATCCTCTCCAATAGGAAAAAAGGTCTCTACAAAGTGTACAAAGCTCGATGTTATGAGTTTGTTTGCTTTGAGAGGTGGATAGATTCTCTTAGGGTTAAGGTGAGATCAACCATGAGGATGGAAAATCCTCATTATCCAATGTACGAAAGGAGTGAAGAAAAGTCTCAAGATTTTCACCTTGCTTGATGTGATGAGACAAGCCAATTCCTCCTTGAAATTGAACGGTTTGAAAATGAGAAAAGCAAGGAGGTGAAGGTTGATATAGAAGATATCTTGAGCTTGTGCAACCAACCCAAAGAAATAACAACCCAAGAAGTCAAAATAAGTAGCATGATAATAGAGTTGCAAGAAAAAGCAAAAAAGATTATATTTGGCAACTTTAGTTCATGTGAATATGAGAATTTCACTCACTTAAAGGCAATGACTTATGAAGTACGATGCTCGTGTGGCCTAGTGACTCTTTCACTCTTGCCCAACATTCCAAAATGGAAGCATGGTGTGAAGTTAGGTAAGAGATTCAAGTCTTCAAAGTGGAGAGATCGGGTGAAACGCTTGATGCTCACTTGCACTCTCCATGCTCTTCAGAGTGAAATCAACCTCAAGTTGGGGAGATGATTCATTGTCTCGAAGTGGAAACACAAAGGTTGATGTACCCGGCATCACGTCGTGATGTTAAATTGTGCGCTTGATGGGATGCACCCCATTGGTATCTAGCTTAGTTTAATTTTAAGTCTTTACTTCTTAGATTAGGTTTAATTTGTTTTTTTGACTAATCCTCATGATTTTGGAGTGTTGGAGTTATTTTGAATAGGTTTGGAAGCATGAATCTGGAAGAAAATGAAGTTTGGGGTCAAAGCCCCATTGTAAAATGACTTGGGAGGCATTTTGGGTGCCTGGTTCACCCAATGAGACTGGGCAAATCTCCCAATGGATGCCTGAGCTCCCCCAATCGGACAGTGAGCAACTTTGAAAAAAAATGGCCCCAAGAGCCGCAAAAGTGAACATCAGCTCGCTTAAGTGAAGTCCACAAAAGTGGCTCCCTCTCGCTAAAGAGAACTTTGCTTAAGCGGAGGGGCACTCGCTTAAGCGAACCCCGCATTTCCTCAGAGGTCACAAAAGCGACCAAACGTTGCTTATGCGAGGTAAGAAGTTCAAATGGCAAAGAGGCAGAATCCAAATAGACAAAAGGCTCAAAATAAAAGGTCCAACTTCTCATTCTCCCTTTTTCACTTGTTCCAAACCAATTCCAACCTCTTGGTCTTGATTGTGCAATCACAATCCGGTATGTTTCTCTTACTCTTACTCTCTTGAAGTGGTAATATTTTTTGTTATTATTGATCAATTTGTTGAAAGTTGGGGGTAGTTATTGGGTAGTAACTTCTCTAACTTGGGGGGCTTAAAATTGTTGTTATGTTGGATGAATTCTTTGTCTAAATTGTTAAATGCATGTGTGTGGGCTGATTAGAAGTATTTGGGGAATTCTTGAGTACCCATTTCATTCTCTAATTGTTGAAAATAGTTTTAGCCCCATGTGTTTGATTAAATACCCAAATGAACTCTAAAATGATTTTCGAAACTTTTTGTGCCGAAATGATTGAGATTATTGGTTGCTTGTTTGTTTTTTCTTCATGTTACACTGATGGTAGTTGAAATTTCGTGCTAAATTTTGTAATAAAAAATTAGTTGTTCATGTTGAAGGGGGAGACTGTTCGCTTTTGGGAACAGGCCATCGCTTAAGCGTGTTCGCTTATGTGAACCCCATCGCTTTTGTGATTCTCGCTTAAGTGGCATTCTGGCCTCTTTGGCTATGCTTGCTTAAGTGAACTGAGCATCGCTTTTGCGATACCTGGGGCAGTTTCCTGCCACTGTGAAATTTTCAATTTCTTGTTTTTAGTTTCGAATCGGGTTCTGACCTTTTTATTTGACTCCTACTTATGAAATAGCATTATTTAACATATAATTCACACACACATGTGCTATTGTAATTTACAGATTCTCACAATTCAAGAATGGTACGTCAACTCTCTTCTGAGGAAGAAGTGGTGGTCGACTATGACCAATACTGATTTGTCTCTCTCCGAGCACAAGAGATATATTATGTTGACCTGATGAAGAAGAATCTACTTCTAGAGAGAGGCATATCGCTCGACAAAGTTGAGTAAACACTTTGGACTTTCCACCAAAGTTTGTTGGAATCCGGTTGGATATGCTTTGCAGTTGAACCTTGCAAGGAAAATTAGCAATGGGTTCGGAAGTTTTATGCCAACCTTGTGGATACCGATATGGAATCAAAGTTGATCACTATCCGACTCAAGGTTGTCGATTATGGGCTGGAAGCAATCAATTGAGTATTGGGTTACTCAACCATGAAATAAGGCCTTCACTAACTTCAGGTTCTTGGCTGGCTTCAAAGTTATGTTCGGGCCGAAATATTCCCTGGGCCACAAAAAAAGATGGTATTTTATGCTCAGACCTGACTGTGGAGGCAAAGACATGGATGTCGATAGTGTGCAGCCGTATTTCCCCAAGCGTGAACATTAGCAACTTTGGTGTTGCGAGCTCAGATAGTGGCTTGTGTGTTTGATGATATATCATAAAATATAGGCCATTTGATTGTGAATGAGTTCCAGGAGATTAAAATGCATGATATTCTTTCTCTTGTTATCCCATCTCTAATCACAGAGCTTTGCAAACAGGATGATGTGGAGATACTTCCCAGTGATACTTGGATGGATCCCCAAAATCCTATCTATCCACTTAAGATGTGTGGTGAGGGATCGGTTATGAAAAGAAAAAAGAGGAAGATGGACACCCGTAAATTTGTGCATGTGGAGGATGACTCTACTATACCTCCAGTTGTTGGTCCTTTTGAGTCTTTAGATAGTGAGTTGCGGGTTATGAAGTAGATAGTGGAAAAGTTTCCCCAAGGACCGGCTGAATCATCTGCAGGGCCTAGTTCGTATATGCCTCAAAGTGAGTTTGATGCCTACCTGGTTGATCAAAGGAAGCAAAAGGCTCAACTTGCATATTTGGAGAAGACTTATGCTAGCTTGGCCTAGTCACATGGTGATTTACGCATCTCACACAGTAAAATGAAGAAGCGGGAGAAGAGTTGAGACAAGTTCTTCACTCGGATGTTGAAAGGGGTAAAAGGCCTTTGGAAAGTGTTGAAGGCGAGTGAGTCACTTCCGACTTCTAGGCCTGATGAGGAAGAAGATGAGCCGGCTACAAGGAGGGATGATGATGGAGACGAGGATAGGTAGGCCACCGATACTGATAGAGAGAATTTAGGAAGCCCAGGGAGCCCTTTGTATTCTCGTTTTCAGTATTATAGTTGTGTTATGAGGATACAACATCATCTTTAGTTGGGGGTGTTCCCCTTTGGTTGTTTTATCTTGTTTTGGTTAGCATCTTGGATTGTTGTTTTTTTTTGTTTTTGGATTATTATGTGGATTGGTCATTTTTATTATGTTTTGGTTTTATTATATTATTATATTTTGTTATTTTATGTTTTGTAGAAATAAAGTGTGTTGATTGTGTTTCACTCTTAATTCCTTGAAGCAGGGGAAGTATGAGTACCCCTAGCTTGTAAATTTGGGAACCATTGCAAAGGCTCAATGAAAAGACCTAAATTTTCATAATGATAGATTGGGTGACGTCATTCTTAAGGGAAAATCGTCATTTTGTTGAATTTTTTTGGTTTGGTGATGCTTTGATATGAGGTTGTGACTTGTTTGGTACTAATAGATTTAGCCAAGCCTTGTGAGTATGAAATGAGCACCCCTCTGAAATTTTTGTAAAAGTCAATGATTTTGTAACAATGAGTTGACTACATTTGTGACTCCAAGTTACTAGGTGGTGATTGTAAAATGACTCATTTGTTCTTGACTAGGAAGTGAAATTAAGTCGTCTTGAATAGTTTCATACCATGTGTGGTGAGTCTTTGTGAATAATTCCTTTTGTTCACTTTGTTAACTAGAACTTGCCCGGTTGGTCTTAAAATGTTGATCTTGATTGAGTTTGATTGGAGAAATGATCTCGGGCTTTCTTTGATTGTCCATGAAGTCCACTTAGCCTAAAAATATCACCTTTGCACTAAATGTTTCCTTAGCTGTCCCCTTTGAGCCTTATCCTTTTATTGGCAACCACAGTACAAGCCTTGAACTTTTTTGAAAAGTAACCTTCTTGTGAACCCTTTTCCGTTCTTGAACTTGAGAATCGTGGAAGTTGAGGCTAAAGGCCTAAGTTGGGGGTGTTATGGGAAAATCATTGATGGATGCCTACCACATAAGGACTTGATAAAAAAAGAGTTGAGAATGAAGGAAAAGTTTAAAGAAAGAAAGAAGGAAAAATGCAAATAAATGTGAGACTTGAATCCTCTAAAAAGTTGAAAAGGGTTGCTTGTGGGGCATCTTGAAAGAAAAATGAGAAAATGGTGTGAAGTGTGCGTTGAGTTGAAAATTGAAGAAAAGTGGAAAAGTTGTTGATTGAAAAGTTGTTGTGTAGTGTTGAAGGAGGGTGCAGTCACTTGTACCTAAATGATATTCTAACCTTCCCTAAGCCTACATTACAAGCTTAACAAAGTCCTTTGAGATCTCCAATTGAATGAAATTGAGTTGATGATGAATCAAAATATGGGCAAGCCTATGGTTTGGCATTTGTGTTCATGGTATGTTTTGTTTTGAGTGTGAGTATTTGTATTGATGTCCCTTGTGTCAGGAATACTTGTGGTTTTTGTGGTACACTTCTTTTCTTGTGAGGGAATGAATGCTAGGATGGATTGGTGAAGTTGATAGGTTCCAAAATTGAGTCAACAGAAGTTGTTAGAGTACTAGTGATTGTGAGTCACTTCTTGAGAATCCTTGTTGTCATTTGATTAGTTTTCAAAGTCTTGAAATTGTGCAAATTGTGCTTGAACTTGAGGGATTTTCTTGGATTTAAAATCATTTGTGTGCTTGCTAATTATTAGTACCAACCAAATTCATGACCATGATTATTTGAATGAAAGAGTGTTGTACTTAAATTGAGTGTCTCTTGTATTTTGAACTTTTGTTTTGCTTAATGACGAGCAAGAATTTAAGTTGGGGGTGTTGATGAGTGGTGAATTTGCACTCATTTAGAGTTGTTTTCTTATGATTTTGCAGCATTCCAAGTAGAGAAAGAGGTTAATTATGCTTTGAATTGTGTTATTTCAGGTGTTTTGAAATTGGGAGAGGAAACGCTGATCAAAAGTGGATTCGAAGCTGAAAAGAAAGAAAAACACCTGGTAGAAAATAAGCCCCCCCCCCTAGATGTAACATGGCGTACAAGACCCCGAGAGGCCTCACATAAACCACTTAGCTTTCATAGTCAAGATAATAGAAATTGATAAGAGTTAAAACATTATCAATATAACCAAAGTTTTAAATTTCAAAGCGGAACTCTAAAACACTTGTCTCAAAAACCATCTAATACAATAGAATCTCGGGTCATAGCCCATATATAAATGTTCAAAACTCAAATGAAAAGAACATAAGGAAAGTAGTGGCCAAATCCTCGGATAAATGAAGACTCAACAATCTTCAAATCTTCTTCTACTATGGATCCTAGTCATGGGGATGAGAATCGGGAACGCCAGACCCTACATTTGGATAAGAAATGTAGACAAGAGTATGCGTTAGTACAACAATGTACTAAATATGATAACTTGCATAAACATAACATAAAAGTTAGACAACATAAATCATAAAGCATAAACAATGCACATCATAGATCATCTCAACATGTAAGGAATACTTCTTGAAGTATCCTCAATTCATACTTAGTCAAGACATGGGTAACCGCCACTAGTCTTACTCATCATAGAAGGAAAACTCAAGCAACAATCCAAGCTCATCACCTATCATAACATATCCTAGCTTATCTTTTAAGGACATGGGGAATTGCCTCTTGCCTTACTATAAAGGATCATGGGTAATCGCCTCTTGTCTTTCTTACTTTGGGATCATGGGTAGTCGCCTCATTTCCAACTTACTATGGGATCATGGGTAGTTGCCTCTTTTCCTTACATCATGTGACATGGGTATTCGCCTCTTGTCTTTTACATAGGGTCTTAGGTATTCGCCTCTAGTCCGATTCTGAGGAATATGGGTAATCGCCTCTTATTCTTCTCATTAGAGGTCATGGGTAATCGCCTCTAACCCCTTCATTTTCATAATTCCTAAGTTTAGATTCATTTTAGGTGAGAAATCCTTTCAAACTAGAACCATTCAATATGAGAAAGCCTTTCACATTCATACACAATAATCATGTGGGAAAATCCCTTCCACAACAATCACATCAATAATCAACAATTAATAACATATGTTTCACTCTCAAAGCAATTCTCATCATAAATCATCACATATGCTTCAATCTCAAAGCAACTCATATTGTATCTTATTTATCCTATAAGAATACACATAAATCCATAAATTCTCCTTTCATAGAATAAAAACCCATTTTTATCAATTCCTTCCAAGAAACATGGGTTAGGCATGGGTACATGGAATTTCATTATAAAAGCATGGAATCCTCTCAATTCATGCATAAACAATCATAATTCAATCAATTGAATCAACATTTATAAAGACCCACAACTTAGAAGAAAATCCTAACTCAAATTGGGGAATTTCTACTTTCAATTGGAGAACTTAGGGGTTCCATGGATTCAAGGATTCCATGGATGAAAAGTTATCATACCTTACTATCAAAGCCCACAAACAATTGGAGAATGGAGACTTGACCTTGAGCCCTAGCTTCAACCCTTTTTCTTCTTCAAGTTTCTAGAGAGAGAAATATTTTGGAGAGGAAGAACCCAATTTCTTTTGATGAATTTAAGAGAATGACTTGAATGGGTAAGTTTTGGGGTTAAAATCACTTATATAGGGGTCATAGGCATGGGTAAACCAACATAGTATTGTTTTAAGGAAATCTGGAAAAGACCCAAAAGCCCTTGAACTTACAGCTGACTACACCCCCACACGCCAGGCTCCACGAGCAGTCAAGGACTTCACGGCCCATTGAGGCAGTCGTGGTCCTTGACCAGTGGCTTGGAAATCCTTCCCAAAAACCCACTCCCTTCACGACCCCTTCCACGAGCCGTCAAGTGGCTCGTGTGGAGGGTCTCTCTTAAGGCAGCTACTGCCTCCCATTTCACGGGATTCACCACGTGCCGTCGTGCTCACCACGAGCCGTGTTAGTGCTCGTGGGAGGGGATCCCTCATTAGCTTGCCACTGTGAGCCACTACGGGCTACACCACACCTCGTGGTGCCTTTCACGGCCCGTCTGGGCCTTCGTGAAGGGTGCCCAGGCTTAAATCCTTGGCTTGTGACTTTTGCCTTAGTCCCTTGCTTATTCTACTTGATTCTAAGGTGTTACATTATCTCCCCCTTGGAAAAATTCATCCTCGAATGGGATTTTAATCATCTTGTGAAAGAAAAGACTCAAAACTAGCAGCCCATCATGCATGCAATCACATAAATGCACATATCCGAGGAGGAAACATCAACTCCAAGCTAAAACATACTCATATTATCATATCATGAAATCCATATGCAACTCATACTCAAATGCATATATCCGAGGAGGAAACATCAACTCCAAGCTGATGCATGTTCAAAACATCATATCATGTAGTCTATATGCAATTCATACTCAAATGCACATAAACATGTAGCAATCAATCAAGTTGACTCATTTTCTCAAACTTAAGCTTTTTCATGAACATGCATAACAAGGAAATCATGGGAATACTTAAGATACATGATACCAAAAGAATAAACCCTGAGGAATCTAATACCTCAAGCTAGAATAGGAGTAGAAGAAAAAAGATGAGGATATCGGGACATCATATCGGCCTCAGCCTCCCAAGTAGCACCCTCAACTAAATGATTCCTCCACAACACTTTCATGGAAGCAACTTCTTTGTTTCTCAACGTCTTGACTTGCTGGTCTAAAATCTCAACTGAAACTTCTTCATAAGAAAGATTCTCCTTAACTCCCAAACCTTATAAGGGAACTATAGATGTCGGATCTCCAACAAATTTCTTTAACATAGAGACATGGAAAACCGGATGCACTAATGCCAACTCATTAGGCAATTCAAGTTCATAAGCAACCCTACCAACACGTCTCAAAATCTGATATGGGCCTACGTAACGGGGACTAAGTTTCCCCTTCTTACCAAATCTCATTACACCTTTCATGGGTGAAATTTACAAGTAAACCCAATCATGAACATCAAACTCAAGATCTATTCTTTTAACATCAGCATATGACTTTTGTCGACTTTGGGTTGTCTTCAACCTTTGTTTAATGAGTCAAACTTTCTCCATAGCCTCATGAACTAACTCAAGTCCTATCAAGGCAACTTCACCCACCTCAAACCAACCTATAAGAGATCTACACCTCCTTCCATAAAGAGCCTCAAATGGAGGCATACCAATGCTGGAGTGATAGCTATTATTATAGGCAAACTCAATCAAAGGCAAATGATCATCCCAATTACCCTTGAAGTCAATCACCAAGCTCTCAACATATCTTCCAAAGTTTGGATAGTACGCTCCGCTTGCCCATCGGTTTGGGAATGAAAAGTCGTGCTAAGCTTAATATTTGTACCAAGACCCTTTTGGGAGGATATCCAAAACTGAGAAGTGAATTGGGTACCTCGATCGGAGATAATGGACAAGAGCACCCCATGCAACCTTTACCATTTCTCTCAAATACAACTTAGCATAATCTTCCGCCAAATAAAAAACTTTGACGGGAATGAAATGGGCCGATTTCATCATTCGGTCTACTATAACCCAAATCGAATCATATTATTACCGGGTACGAGGCAACCCTACTATGAAGTCCATATTAAAATCTTCCCACTTCCAAGTAGGAATGCTTATATCTTGGGACAAACCTCCCAGTTTCTGATGCTCAACTTTCACGTGTTGGCAATTAGGACACCTAGCCACAAATCCCGCAATATCCTTCTTCATCCCATTCCACCAATAGATCTCCCACAAGTCACGGTACATCTTGGTGGCTCCCGAGTGAATGGAATAATGTGAACTATGGGCTTCTGATATAATTTTTTCCCTCAAGTCATCAACATTAGGAACACACAAATGACCTTGATATCTAAGTACACTATCTCTCCCTTGGGAGAAAGCCTCAACGGACTTTCTAAGTGCTTTTTCTTTTAATTCTACTAAGGTCGGATCAAGACATTGCTTGACTTTCACATCCATCACCAAAGATGATTCTGAATCATTTTGAACCACAACACCACCCTCGGTGGAGTCCATTAACCGAACACCAATTCGGGCCAACCTATGTACATCTTGTACCAATTCTCATTTACCATCCTCTATATGGGTAACACTGCCCATTGATAATCGGCTAAGAGCATCCGCCACCACATTTGCCTTACCGGGGTGATAGAGAATACTCATATCATAATCCTTAAGTAGCTCAAGCCACCTTCTTTGGTGAAGATTTAGATCCTTCTGACTAAACACATATTGCAAACTCTTGTGCTCGGTAAACACATCTACACGCACACCATACAAATAGTGCCTCCAAATCATTAAGGCAAAAACAACAGCCGCTAGTTCAAGGTCATGGGTAGGATAATTATTCTCATGAATCTTAAGTTGTCTTGATGCATAGGCAATAACTTTCTCATTTCGCATAAGCACACATCCTAGCCCAATTCTTGAGGCATCACAATAAACCATAAAACCATCAGTCCCTTTCGGTAAAGTCAACAACTGAAAAGAAGTAAGTCTATCCTTTAACTCTTGAAAACTCTTCTCACATGCTTCGGACCATATGAACTTACCCTTCTTTTGAGTCAAGGCTGTCAATGGATAGGCAGTCAAAGAAAACCCCTCAACAAACCTTCTATAATAACCAGCCAAACTAAGAAGCTTCTTATATCCGAAGGGGATAGAGGTCTAGGCCAACTTTTGACCACATCTGTCTTTTTAGGATCTACCTCAATACCCTTACTTGAAATAATGTGAGCCAAAACTCACATTTTCTAAGCTTCACAAAAGTTGTTGGTCCTTGAGAATTTGCAACACAATCCTCAAATGATCAATGTGCTCATCCTCACTTCTCGAATAGATAAATATATAATCAATGAACACAATTACGAACATATCAAGGTATTGTCTAAACACCCTATTCATCAAATCCATAAATACCGCCGAAGCATTAGTCAAACCAAATGACATTACCAAAAACTCATAATGACCATATCGGGTTCTAAAAGTCATCTTCGAAATATCATCTTCCTTCACCCTCAATTGGTGATAACTCAACCTAAGGTCAATCTGGAAAAGTAACTCGCTCCTTGGAGTTGGTTAAATAAATCATCTATCCTTGGAAGAGGATACTTATTCTTAATGGTCACCTTGTTCAATTTTCGGTAGTCAATACACATACGAACGGAACCATCTTTCTTTTTAACAAACAAAACTAGAGCACCCCATGGAGAGATACTTGGTCGGATGAAACCCTTATTCAACAAATCTTTCAGTTGCTCCTTTAATTCCTTAAGTTCTACCGGAGCCATACGGTAAGAAGGAATAGAGATAGGCTGTATATCTGGGAGAAGGTCAATACCAAAGTCTATTTTCCTTTTGGGAGGAATACCGGGTAGATCATCTGGGAACACTTCCGGAAACTCTCATTAACAACGGGGACCGACTCAAGAGTAGGTGTTTCAGAGTTCATATCCCTCACCCTAACTAGATGGTAAATGCAACCCTTATAAATCATCTTCCTAGCTTTAAGACCATAAATAAACTGACCTTTCGGCATAGAATTTCCCCATTTCCACTCTAGAACAGGTTCATTCAGAAACTAAAATCTGACTACACGGGTTCTACAGTCAATAGAAGTATAACAAGAGTGCAGCCAATCCATACCAAGGATAACATCAAAATCTAGCATATTCAGCTCTACCTTATCAACAAAAGTGACTCTATGGGGTAAGGAGATGGGACACTTTCTATAGACCCTCTTAGCCATAACAGAATCACCAACAGGAGTAGAGACAGAAAAAGGTTCTAACAACACATCAGGAAGCACATCAAATCTCATAGCCACATATGGCGTCACAAAAGACAAGGTAGCACCGAGATCAAGTAAAGCATAAACATCAAGTTGAAAGACTTTCAACATACCGGTAACCACATCGATAAAACCCTATTGTTCACCACGAGTCTGAAGTGCATAGAATTTATTTTGCTTGGGAGCATTCGGACCCGAACCACTTGGACCGGATGAAGGATAGGGTTGAGCCCTACGATGATTATCTCCTTCATTCTTAGCAACTGAAGGATAATCTCTTATTTTGTGGTCCATTTTACCACAACCAAAACAAGCATTGGAACCCTCTAGACATCATGCTTCCTTCCACACTTAGCACAATTCCGCAATGAAGACCCATTACCACCTCATTGAGGTTTAGGGTTAGACACCCTATCTTTGTTGAAATTATGAGCATTGTAGGAACCTTGACCAAAAATTTTTTGTCGAAATCTAGGACGACCATGTCCATCGGACATTGCATGAGAGAAATTACCATCACCGGTTTTAGCCCTCTTTGTCTCCCTAGACCTATCCTTAAGTTTCTCATCCTCAATATGTTGGGCATGGACCATGAGACGAGAAATGTCCATGTCATTAACAAGAATAGCGGTACGGCATTATTTCACCACCAATTCAGACACTCCCGAAACAAACTTGCTCATCCTTGACCTAGAGTCGGCAACTATAGAGGGAGCATATCTTGACAACTTGGTGAATCTCAAAGCATATTCTTTCACACTCATGTTCCCTTGTCGGAGTTTGATAAACTCAAGCAGTTTTGCCTCCCTCATTTCAAGAGGAAAGAACCTATCAAGGAAAGCAGACTTGAACCTTTCCCAATCTAGGGGACCCGCATCTTCCGGTCTTTCTTCCTCACATTGGTTGAACAAAATTTCAGCAACACCGTTAAGTTGATAAGCGGCCAATTCCGCCTTTTCCACCAGCGTCACTCCCATGATAACCAAAACCTTGTATACCTCATCAATGAACTCTTGAGGATCTTCCTAAACCTTAGAACCATAGAATTCCAGAGGATTCATCCTAGTGAAATCCCTCACTGTAGATGCCGTTGTACCCACATTTGGGTTCACAGGGACCACAACCCCTCTATTAGTTTGGGCTGTCACAGCTTGAGCCAATACTTGAAAAGCAAACCTAAACTCTACATTAGCCACTTACTCGGCCAAAGGGTTAACCAGAGCTTGAGGAGGAGCTTCTTGACTTGCATTCTCTCCCTCATTCCTTCTAGGAAAAGATATTCGAGTAGTCATATCCTGTAGACCATCGGTTAAGGATTAGGAGGGAAACATTATAGAGTCAAACTCTATCGTATGAGTTAGAGTGAAGAAAGAAGTGAAGCGTCATAAACATCTTGTAGCCTCCCATTCACAAATGTGGCGCGCTCACACTCATGAACAAAACTCTACTTGACGTGGTTTTGAGACATCCTAGAACCATTCTAAACCTTGTGCTCGGATTACAAAAATTATCACGACCCAGGGGTACCCCTAGATATAACATGGCGTACAAGACCCCGAGAGGTCTCATATAAGCCACTTAGCTTTCATAGTCAAGATAATAGAAATTGATAAGAGTTAAAACATTATCAATATAACCAAAGTTTTAAATTTCAAAGCGGAACTCTAAAACACTTGTCTCAAAAACCATCTAATACAATAGAATCTCGGGACATTGCCCGTACATAAATGTTCAAAACTCAAATGAAAAGAACATAAGGAAAGTAGTGGCCAAATCCTCAGATGAATGAGGACTCACCAATCTTCAACTCTTCTTCTACTATAGATCCTTGCCACGGGAATGAGAATCAAGAACGTCGGACCCTACATTTGGATAAGAAATGTAGGCAAGAGTATGTGTTAGTACAACAATGTACTAAATATGATAACTTGCATAAACATAACATAAGAGTTAGACAACATAAGTCATAAAGCATAAACAATGCACATCATAGATCATCTCAACATGTAAGGAATACTTCTTGAAGTATCCTCAATTCATACTTAGTCAAGACATGGGTAACCGCCACTAGTCTTACTCATCATAGAAGGCAAACTGAAGCAACAATCCAAGCTCATCACCTATCATAACATATCCTAGCTTATTTTTTAAGGACATGGGGAATCTCCTCTTGCCTTACTATAAGGAATCATGGGTAATTGCCTCTTGTCCTTCTTACTTTGGGATCATGGGTAGTCACCTCTTTTCCAACTTACTATGGGAACATGGGTAGTTGCCTCTTGTCCTTACATCATGTGACATGTGTATTCGCCTCTTGTCTTTCTATCATATGACATAGGTAGTCTCCTCTTGTCTTTTACTTAGGGTCATGGATATTCACCTCGAGTCCGACTCTAAGGAATATAGGTAATCACCTCTTATTCTTCTCATTAGAGGTCATGGATAAACGCCTCTAGACCCTTCATTTTCATAATTCCTAAGCTTAGATTCATTTTAGGTGAGAAATCCTTTCAACCTTGAATCATTCAATGTGAGAAAGCCTTTCACATTCATACACAATAATCATGTGGGAAAATCCCTTCCACAACAATCACATCAATAATCAACAATTAATAACATATGCTTCACTCTCAAAGAAATTCTCATCATAAACCATCACATATTCTTTAATCTCAAAGAAACTCATATTGTATCTTATTTATCATATAAGAATACACATAAATCCATAAATTCTCCTTTCATAGAATAAAAACCCATTTTTATCAATTCCTTTCTAGAAACATGGGTTAGGCATGGGTACATGGAATTTCATCATAAAAGCATGGAATCCTCTCAATTCATGCATAAACAATCATAATTCAATCAATTGAATCAACATTCATAAAGACCCACAACTTAGAAGAAACCCTAACTCAAATTGGGGAATTTCTACTTTCAATTGGAGAACTTAGGGGTTCCATGGATGCAAGGATTCCATGGATGAAAAGTTATCATACCTTACTATCAAAGCCCACAAACAATTGGAGAATGGAGACTTGACCTTGAGCCCTAGCTTCAACCCTTGTTCTTCTTCAAGTTTCTAGAGAGAGAAATATTTTGGAGAGGAAGAACCCAATTTCTTTTGATGAATTTAAGAGAATGACTTGAATGGGTAAGTTTTGGGGTTAAAATCACTTATATAGGAGTCATAGGCATGGGTAAACTAACATAGTATTGTTTTAAGGAAATCTGGAAAAGACCCAAAGCCCTTGAACTTACAGCTGACTAGACCCCCACACGCCAGGCTCCACGAGCCGTCAAGGACTTCGCGTCCCGTTGAGGCAGTCGTGGTCCATGACCAGTGACTTGGAAATCCTGCTCCAAAAACCTACTCCCTTCACGACCCGTTCCACGAGTCGTCAAGTGGCTCGTGTGGAGGGTCTCTCTTAAGACAACTATTTCCTCCCCTTTCATAGGCTTCACCACATGTCGTGGTGCTCACCACGAATCGTGTGGGTGCTCGTATGAGGGGAGCCCTCTTTGGCTTGCCGCTGTGACCCACCACTGGCTACACCACGCCTCGTGGTGCCCTTCATGGCCCGTCTGGGCCTTCGTGAAGGGTGCCCAGGCTTTGAATTCTTGGCTAGTGACTTTTCCCTTAGTCCCTTGCTTATTCTACTAGATTTTGAGGTGTCACACCCAGGTATCACGCCTGCGAGGCATTGGTCGCTTAAGAGAACCAGTCTACAACTCACTTAAGCGACGACGCGGTGTTCACTTCTGTGAACTTGGCCAAAAGGGCGGAGGTCGCTTAAGTGAATTGAAGTTCACTTTTACGAACCTCCTGCCGCTTTTGCGAAGCCCGCTTTTTCAGACAGGGGCAGAATGGGAAATTCTTAAGCTTTGGACCCTTAATTCAGAAAATAAGGTTAGAGTTGGGCATAATTGATGATCCAATAATTTGTAGAGAGAGAACATTATAGAGAGATAAACTCATTCAAAAAGTAGATCTCTTAGTGTTCTTGATTTAGGGGTTGAGACATTGAAGGCGAGTTTCACATTTCAGTTGTGGATTTAAAGTTTGTGTTCTAATTTAGTAATATATTTTACCTTAATTCATTTCCTTGTTCTTAATTGCTAGAAATGTGGGTTTAATGTTTATATGAAATTGAGGCTTTTGTGCTAGAAATAGACAAAGTTATTTGGGTGTTTGATTAATTTCTCTATTGCTATTGTAGTTTCTTGTTTCCATGCTTGATTTCATGAAATGGGTTAAATCTAGTTTTCATGTTTGAGTTCATAGGTTAAGAGTGCATGCTTAACCTTAGCTTCCAATCTTCGTGGGTTGCTTGAAAATAGAGCTCGTGAAGTGGAGAATTCGATTAATAATCGCATGTTGACTTTGAATCTTTAATTTGATATAAAAAGATGAAAGTTTAGGGTTTCACTGTTGGTTGCAAAGCTTCCTTCTAAGAGAGGTATAAGTTAAGGTAGTGGGTTATTTTGTAATTGTGTCATTGACACTGAAAGGAGATATCGCAATAAAATAGTTTGAGATCAAAAGATAATTAGTGCAACTAACGATGACCTAGCCTACCCATTAGTGATTGAATGATTGTGGATTGAATTTTAATGGATCGTTGAGTGTTGATTGAATCTCAAGTTTTTCCAATCCCCATACATCTCTTGCTTGATATCGTCTTGGCCCCTTTCCGTAGTTTAATTAGAAAAATCGCCTTTTATTTGATATTTTTGTATCTTGTATGTCGAGGTTCAAACTAGTATCTAGTTAGCCTTTACCTTTTCAATTGTCGTTACATTGTTCCTTGTGGGATTGGACCCTGATTCTTAGTTGGGTATTTTTATTGATGACGACCGCTCACTCTTTTAATTAGTTTTGAAGGGTGATTTGAGCATTATTCAGCATGCGTGCATATGGAAACATGAGAAGGACTAAAACGCATGAATAAAAAAAAATGAACCATGAGGACTAATACCTCAAGCTAGAATAGGAACGGGGGGAAAGAGATGAGGATACTTGGACATCTTATCTGCTTCGGTCTCCCAAGTAGCACCCTCAACTTGTTGATTCTTCCAAAGTACTCTTACAGAAGCAACTTTTTTATTTCTCAACTTCCAAATATGACGATCCAAAATTTCAACTGAAATCTCTTCATACGTAAGACTTTCTTTAACACCCAAACTTTCCAAAGGCATAATGGACGTCGGGTCTCCAACACATTTTTTCAACATAGACATGGAATACATGATGTACCGATGCTAACTCATCAGGTAACTCTAATTCATAAGAAACTTTACCAATACGCCTCAAAATCTGATAAGAGCCCACATAATGGGGACTAAGCTTCCCTCTCTTTCTGAATCTCATCACACCCTTCATGGGTGAGATTTTCTAGTAATACCAATCACCAACGTCAAATTCAAGCACTCTTCTTCTAACATCGGTATAAGACTTTTGTCGACTTTGAGCCGTTGTCAACCTTTCTCAAGTAAGTCGAACCTTTTTCCATAGCCTTATGTACCAACTCGATCCCTATCAAAGCAATCTCACCAACTTCAAACCAACCAATAGGAGACCTACACCTCCTAGCATAAAGAGCCTTAAATGATGCCATCCTAATACTAGAATGATAGCTATTATTATTAGCAAACTCGATCAAAGACAAATGATCATCCCAATTATCATTAAAATCAATCACGCAAGCTCTCAACATATCTTCCAAGGTCTGAATAGTACACTCGGCTTGTCCATCGGTTCGAGGATTAAAAGCCATACAAAGCTTCACTTGAGTACCCTGGCCTTTCTGAAATGACCTCCAAAACTGAGATGTAAACTAGGTACCATGATTGGAGATAATGGACAAGGGCACCCCATTCAACCTTACCATTTCCTGAATACAAATCTTGGCGAACTCTTTCGCCAAAAATGAAGTTTTTACGGGAAGAAAGTGAGCTGACTTTGTCATTCGGACAATAATAACCCAAATTAAGTCAAACTAATGATAGGTATGAGGTAAACCCGTAATGAAGTTTATATTCGAATATTCCCACTTCCACGTTGAAATTCTAATGTCTTGAGCCAAACCACCGAGTTTCGGATGCTCAACTTTCACTTGTTGACAATTTGGACAGTTGGCCACAAATTCTGCAATATCCTTCTTTATTCCATTCCACTAATAGACTTCCCACAAAATTATGGTACATCTTGGTGGCTCCCGGGTGAATAGAATATTTGGAACTGTGAGCTTCTGTAAAAATCTGATTCCTTAACTCATCAACATTCAAATCACATAACCAACCTTGGTATCGAAGCACACCATCTCCCCTTTGGGGGAAGCCTCAATGGCATTTTTGGAAACTGACTTCTTCAATCAACCAAGATCTTACTTAGCCTTTACATCTGAAACAAGAGGTGATTTTAAGTCAATGTCATCAAAGGCAAAGCAATAGAGGAAAATCCTTTCATAAACCTTCTATAATAACAAGCCAAACCCAAGAAACTCCACATATCTGAAGCGGACAAATGTCTAGGACAATTTTTAATTGCCTCTGTCTTTTTAGGATCAACTTAAATACCTTCACCGGAGACAATATGGCCAAGGAAAGCAACGAAACTCAACCAAAACTCATATCTTCTAAACATAGCATACAATTCATGATCCGTGAGAATTTGCATTCCAATCCTTAAATGTTCAACATGCTCATCCTCATTTCGAGAGTAAATAAAAATATCGTTGATGAACAAAAATATGAACATGTCAAGATATTGTTTAAAGACCCTATTCATCAAGTCCATGAACACCGACAGGGCACTAGTCAAAAAAATTATATTACCAAAAACTCGTAATGACCATATAGATTTCGAAAAGCCATCTTCAAAATGTGATCTTTCTTTACCCTCAATTGGTGATTACTTGACCGAAGGTCAATCTTGGAGAAGAACTTGGAGTTGATCAAATGAATCATCAATCCTTGAAATATGATACTTATTATTTATGGTAACTTTATTCAATTGTCGATAGTCAATGCACATTCAGAGGCAACCATCCTTCTTTCGAACAAACAACACCAGAGCACCCCCATGGTGAGATACTCGGTCTAATGAAACCCTTATCCAATAATTCCGTCAATTGGTCCTTTAATTCCTTAAGTTCTGTCGAGGCCATATGGTAAGGAGGAATAGAGATATGTTGTGTATCTGGGAGAAGGTCAATATCGAAGTCCATTTCCCTTTCGGCAGGAATGCCGAGAAGATCATTGGGAAACACTTTCTAAAACTCATATACTATCAGAACTGACTCAAGAGTAGGGGTTTTGGAATATGTATCCCTAACCCGAACAAGATAATTAATGCAACCCTTAGAAATCATTTTTCTAGCCTTTAGGCAAGATATGAATTGACCTTCAGAAGTTGAATTGACCCTTTTCCATTCTAAGATAGGTTTTTTGGAACCTTGAATGTGACCAATCAGGTTCTACAATCTATGCAAGCAGAACACGAATGAAGTCAATTCATCCCAAGAATAACATCAAAATCTTGAATATCAAGCTCTACGAGATCAACATGAGTGATTGTTGCTTCCAAATGCACAAACAAGTGTATGTGGTCGTGCAAGTAATATAGTGGCTCTAAAACAGCCGGATTGTTGAACTCAAAGGACTTGTCGATGAACTATTTTACTAAATTATACTAGTCTAATTATTTATTCAAGCATACCAAAAGAGTTAAATTTATATTTGAATACTAAGAAAGCAAGAATGAAATAATAAAATTACTTACAATGGTAAGAAAATTTCAGGGTTGTAGCATGCTTAAGGTTTCATGTATCACATCTTATGTATGAATTAACTACGGTTATCAAATTATTGATTTACAAGATTGATTTTAAGACCATGATTTGTTGACCTCTAATCGCCTACTCTGATTGACTATCTAACTACATCGTTGAGCGAGGATAGACAGAACTCAATTGGTGAGCATTTATATTTCATCGTGTTTCGTAACCAAGTTTGATTTTCATCCGGATGTCAATCCTGAACACAAATCTGAATAAGTGATATGCAAGAGAGATCGAGCTCTTTGTATTATTTAGTCTATCTACCTCTCTGTCTCTCGAGTTCAAGAATAGACAATATATTTATTTCTATGGTGATCGAACATGAAATACTAAAAAAAAATACAAAAGTAATTTAAGTGATAACCAATATTAATTCAAGACAATCGACGTTCAACAACTACCCGTAGCTATAGCCCCAAAACAAGGGTTTTTTAGCTACTAATGTCTAAGAAAAGAATAATAATAAAAGAACCCTAAAAAGTACAACGACTACAAAGTATGATTGATCCCCTTCCAAGAATAATTTCATGGACTATTTATAGATCTAGAAAATCCTAAATAAAATAATTGAGTCCAAAACATATTGGGAACCCAAAATCCAAAAGGATTCCGCGTGCACAGTAACCGCCTCACAATTTGTGTGTGTCTTCTTCTTGCTGCCACGTGTCACGGCTTCACAACCTTATATATGTTTTCTTTGTTTTCTTTTGCAAACGATGGTATATATATAAATATAATATAATATTCAATTTAATCCATCAAGTTTTTTGCTTAATTTCCTCTTCCATCCTTAATTCATTTTAGCTCCAAATTTCTTCATCTTTACACCAATTTACTCCTACAAAATAAAATACACTATTAAGCACAATACATAAAATCCATGCTTAAAAAGGATAAATACAAATACTAAATATGAGACAAACAATGATTAAAAATATATATATTAGGTCTCACATCAACACCCCACGCTCATACTTTTGCTCGTCCTCGAGCAAGCATTAAAGCTTATCTCAAGAAAAAAAACTCCAAATAGAAACACCATCAGTTTGGTTGATACAACAATTAGGCCATACACAAATTTTAAGACACCAAGTACACTTCTCAATTATTATGCAAGATGTAAAAATAAACAACAAACATCGAACCTTCTAACCTCAAAGAAAGACTCTGAACTTATCACATTCAAGCTTGTTCACCTATTCTTGTCAAAGAAAGTTAATAAAATCACATAGTTATTATGAAACAAGTGCCCTCACAAGAAGAAATAGTCCACACACTCAATTCAAAAGATTGAATATAAATTAAGGACTTAGCATCAAAGAATAACTTTCACACTCACAAATAAAATTCACATGTATACACAAAGAACCATAGGCTTGCCCATTATGTTCATCTCCACTAACTAAGCGTGCTCGAATAGAATCAAAGAGGGTTTTTTCATCACTTTATAGCTATCATTGATTACCTTTTTCACTTAATCATCCTTTTTTCTTCAGATTTACCAATTATAATCAGTCTATGCTACAGTATTCAAAGAAGGAAGGTGCAAAAACTAGGGATTCAACAAAATAGTTAAGGGTAAATATGGCTACCAACAAAAGGCTACAGGCTCAAAGGGCCTAACTATAATATCTGGAAAAAACTAATTTCACAAGAAAAATCAAAGAAATCCTATTATCATCTTCTAAATAGGGAAATACTTTTATTTCGCTTCAATAACATGCAGGGGAAGTTCTAGACTAAGATACAAAACATGAAATAAACAAAATCTTACCACACATGGCACAAGTATCAATCAAGATGAATCGATTCCACTTCTAAGAGAGACAGGGTCATAACAAACTACAAAATAAAATAAGTTATATGTAAAGTCACAACCATGAGCCTAGGTATCAGAGTGTCTACAGTTTTCTTAGCAATCAAGCATTCACAAGAAAGTACTACTCAAAATTTGGCCTAAATAGAAAATATCAATCACTCAAAAGGTCTTTTCTTTTCTATCCAACAATAAAAATAAAAATAAAAATAAAAATAAAAAATTTACTCCCTATAAAATACTTGGTTCAAAGAGACTATCTTCAGAAAAAGAACAAAAAATAAAAGCCGAGGAACCCATCCTAAAAAAAAGACTCAATAAATATTATAAACTAGGAATTCATTCCTCCACCCTACACTTAAAAAATTCTATGTCCCCAAAGCATCAATTGAAATTTAAAATGAGGGTTAGGAAAACTCCTTGAGGCCTCTAGGTCGAGCTAGTAGCATGTTTTGTCAATTTTCATCAAGGGTCTTATGCACCCCACACTTAAACTTAAACGTAATCCTTTACTCTAAATTTTTGGGTACTCACACTTCCCCTAATATGCAAAAACAATACAAAAAAGTGACACGAAAAAAATAAAAAATAAGAAGCTACACTACAAATTGGTTACCTCCCAATAAGTGTCTATTATAACGTCACGGCACGACACAAGTAAGTTCATCACTTTTCTTTCTACTTTGAACTTATGAATTGTACCCCTAACTTTGCATCCATTTTTCTTCTCCTCTCAAGGGGATATGGTATAAAGATAAAGAAACCAAGTAATAGATGTCGCATGTTGCACTTCTTGGCCCTTATGTGAGGAATGTCATTTTGTCTACGTGGACAAGAAAACTTAAGGGTCTTGTTCCTCATCTATACACTCTTCCATTAGTTCAGATGAGTCATCATCCAAGCATAATGTAGAAAAATGTTTAGAATGAGATCCAAGATGCCTCAACTCCAAAGCAGCATTATTTACAATATTCTCACTTTTGTACTTTGTCTCAACATTGACATTAAGGAATAAAGTATAGTTGAATGGTTGGAATTCCTCTTTTTTCTCCACTAGTTGGTCATCATCCATGACAATTGGTGATTGGGCATCAAACGACTCAACCTTTTTGTTCAAGTGAGCCTACAAGTCATGAATATCCGAGCCAAATTGATTTATTTCTTGAGTGAGATCAACTCTTCCTTCTATGAGTTGTGTTATCATGTATGTAAGACCATCACAGATAGACTCTTGAAACTTTAGAAGTTGAGTTTGTTCCTCTAACCAAGATTGGCTCACTATCTCAGCTTCTTCATAACTTTCTCCTTGTTGGATTCAATCTCTTCCTCTAATTGAGTATTAGCTAGGCATGTAACTTGCAATTGATTAGCGTCAAACATAACTTGCAGTTCCATGAATTTTTCCTGAATATCCATGATTGTTTCTTGTTTTTCAATATTTATTGGTTCTCGTTCCATGATTTTTTATTGCAGTTCCATGCGTGCTAAATTACTTTTGTCTAGCATGTCCATTAGCTGCTTAAATAAATCTATTACGAGCCTCATGTTTTGCATCATCCACTTCATCACCCCTGCCAACATCACAAATAATAGAAGAATTATAATAGGGGTTCAAGGGAGGGGAGTATGTAACACCTCAGACTTCCATCAGTTTTTAGTTTTGGGTCAACTTCAAATGACTATATCTTTTAGCACATAAAGAGTTAAGTGGATCATGAGGTATCACATCGAAGGTCTTTGAGTCCTTTTACCAATGCCTCTATGTTTGCTAATTTCAAGCTTGGAGTAAAGAGTCATGGACATTTGAGTGAAGCCTCTCTAGTTAGGCATTCCATCCGTTTAAGAAAGGGGTATTTTGGTCTTTTCCTTACCCCACTAGGCTAAGCCACGTTTTTCCTCACCCAAATTAAGGGTCTAATCAGACTCTAAGTTATTTTTCACATTCCTAATCACTTAGAATTTTAGGGCAAAGTTTCAAGAAGAGGAAAAGAGGGTTTTCAAGCATTCATAGAAGGGTTGAGGAATTTCGCCAAGAATAATCGTTCTTTCCAGGTATGTGAGGTTTTCCATAGTGATGGACTTGTTCATCCTCATGCCAATCATGTAATTCTTCCATTAATTCGTCCATGAAATTTTTTATGTAAAGATTCTTGAGTAGTTCTTGAGTTTTAGCCTCATTTTTTAACAATGGAGGTTTTGAGTTCTTGAGGTGAGGGTATTGTGAATGAGTGGTGTTTCTTGATAGAATTTGGGTGGAATTTCAATGAACTCGTGTTGGGTTTGTGAATCAAAGACAGTTTGGAAGAAACCAATCAATTATAGATGAGTTAGGACCCGAAATTGAACAAGAAAATTTGTCAGATTTCTAGGTTTGGGGTGGGGAAACGCGCCACCAAGGTGCCAGGAGGGTTGGCTCCCTGCGCCGGCATTGCGCCCCAAAGCAGCCCCAGTACTCTTGGGGCTGGCGCGGCGTGCCACTTATGTGCCAGGGTCACCTGTCCTTTTTCTTCTCCATTTTTCATCTTGTATGTGTTCCTTTGAATCGTGTCTTCGTTCTCTTCTTGATATTAACTCTTAAAGTCTTCATTAATCCTTGAGAGACCTTGCATATCCTAATCAAATGTCTTAATTTACATTTCAAATTAAAGTAAAGTTAGGAGGAAAGTTCAAGAGGTCTTTCTGAGTTAAATTTGAGAATCCTTTTGTAATTAACTAAAGATTTTAGCTAAGTCTTGAGTAAATGAGTATGAGAATGAGGAGAGTTGTGTTTCATATTTCAAAAAATAAGCATAAGGGAACTAAGTATTCCCAAATGTAACACTTTTACATTTTCAAAGAGAGAAACATTGAATCTAAATGAGTTATGAGTTCAGAGATGTTTTCAGAGTACTACCTTTTTTAAGAGGATTTTTTGAGTAATTACCTCAAATTGAGAAAGAGTCATATTTTACACATTTGAGCATGAGTATATATTATAGGGGGTAGTATTGAGCACCAATATGGGGATGAGTTCAGACAACTCAAAATCCTCATAAACCGTGTATGCCAACATGGGTAAAGGATCATACTTTTTAGATGATTTCTTATTGCTTTTAAGCATAGCTTAGTGGATCCTCTTAATTGAGGTGCTCTATACCCCGGAAAGGTATACGACACATCTGGCAGCGTGGGCGAGACGTTGTATCATCACGTAGCTCATAGTGATGGTTGTCGGTTAGAGAATCTCCCAAATAAGAGTAAAGAGTATGTTATTATATTTTTATACATTATTGAGTTTTATCTCCTATTTTATAATGTTTTAAATATTGCATCTATCATTGTTGCTTTTATTGAGTTGAGTTGAGGTAAGTATTCCTTCCAGCCTTGTCAGTTCAGTTAACTATTGCTTTCAGTTTTCCCCTTACATGCTCATACATTCAATGTACTGACATCATTCGACCTGCATCATTTTATGATGCAGATACAGGTGTTCAAGGTCATCAACCAGCGCTATGTTGATCTAGCTTTGGTGAGCCTCCTTGCATTCTGAAGATCTTCACATTGTTATTTTTTCTTTGTTAAGATGTTGTGGGTATTGTCTTGATATCTATCGTAGTATTTAGAGGCTTCATAGACAGTAGTTGTTGAGGAGTCTTTCACTATTTCACTTGTTGATGTTTTGAGACTTTGAGTCGATTACTTATGTTTATTTAAGTACTTTCAGACATTCATTGAGTTAAGTTGTTTTGAGATATTATGAGTTAAAGTTTGGTAATTGGAGTCCCCATTTTACTTGAGTAAGTCTTCCGCTAAGTAGTCAGTCAGGCCAAGGGTTTGCTTTGGGACCAGTGATGGTTCTCGAGGGCCAAACACATCCAGGGTGTAGGCTCAGGGCGTGACAGAGTAAGAGTTAGGAAAATCATTGCAATGACCATGCATATCGACCATTACATATATGACATAGAACACTCGATATCCAAATGTGGTCCATCACCATACTTACAAGGATACCCATCACCCAACCACCATATATCCCAATCATCCATATCAATAAGAGTACCAAATTTCAAAGGGAAAAAATATTTGTTCAGAAAAAAAAAACTTAAATAAATAAAAATAAAAAGTATAACATAGAAGAATAATTAATTTCTAAGTCCCCGGCAACAGTGCCAAAAATTTGTTGCTTCCAAATGCACACGCAAGTGTATGTGGTCCCGCAAGTAATATAGTGGCTCTAAAAGAGTTGGATAATCAAACCCAAGGACTTGTCGATTAACTATTTTACTAAATTATACTATTCTAGTTATTTATTCAAGAGTACCAAAAGAGTTTAATATATATTTGAATACTAAGAATGCAAGAATGGAATAATAAAATCACTTATAATGGTTCAAAAATTTCAAGGCTGCAGCATGCTTAAGGTTTCATGTATCACATCTCATGTCTGAATTAACTACGATTATCAAATTACTGATTTACAGGGTTGATTTTATGATCCTGATCTCTCGACCTCTAATTGCCTACTCCAATTGACTGTCTAACTACATCGTTGAGCAAGGATAGACATAACTGAATTGGAGAGAATTTATATTTCATCCTATTTCGTAACCAAGATCATTGTTTATTCGGGTGTCAATCATGAACACACATCTGAACAAGTGATATTCAAGAGAGATCGAGCTCTTTGTATTCTTTGGTCTATCTATCTCTCTGTCTCTTGAGTTCAAGAATAAACAATATAATTATCTCCATGGTGATCAAGCATGAAATACTAAAACAAGAATACAAAAGTAATTTAAGTGATAACCAATATTAATTCAAAACAACCAATGTTCAACAATTGATCGTAGCTACAGCCCCAGAACATGGGTTTTTTATATACTAATGTCTAAGAAAAGAATAAGAAGAAAAGAACCCTAAAAAGTATGACGACTACAAAGTATGATTGATCCCCCTCCAAGAATAATTTAATGGACCATTTATAGTTCTAGAAAACCCTAAATAAAATAATTGAGTCCAAAACAAATTGGAAACCTAAAACCCAAAAGGATTCTGCGTCCACAGTAAGCGCTTCACAATTTGTGTGTCTTCTTCTTGCTGCCACATGTCACAGCTTTACAACCTCATGTAAGTATTCTTTTTTTCTTTTACAAACGATGGTATATATATAAATATAATATAATATTAAATTTTGATCCATTAAGTTGGCTTATTAATTTCCTTCTATAGTCTTCCATCTTTAATTCATTTTAGATCCAAATTTCTTCATCTTTACACCAATTTACTCCGACAAATAAAATACACTATTAAGCATAATCCATGCTAAAAACGGACAAATACAAATACTAAATATCAGATAAATAATGATTAAAAATATATATTTTTACCTCACATCAGTGACTATAAGAAACAAAAACATGGCAATTTTTATATACTCTTTTAGCAACAATGGAGTCACCAATGGGCGTAGAGATAGAAAATGGATTAGAAAGGCTTTCAGGACCAATACCAAATCTCATGGCCACATATGGAGTAACAAATGACAAGGTCACACCTGAATCAACCAAAGAATACACATTAAAATGACAGACTTTCAACATACCGGTCACAACATCTGGAGAACCTTCATGATCATGTCGAGTCTGAAGAGCATATAACCTATTCTGACAAGGAGCACCCGAATTAGAACCACTAGTTTGAACTTGCCTACCATCCCTTCCCTTATTAGAAAGCAACGGAGAATCTCTCACCTTGTGACAACTCTTCCCACAATAAAAGCAACCATCTGTACCGACTAAGCATTTTCCCTAGTGACTCTTACCATACTTTTGGCAAGCAGGAATAGAAGATCCACTACCACCACCTCCTTGAGGATTAGGGTTAGACACCCTATATTTGTTGAACTTAGGAGCCGAAGTATTTGAATAGCCTTGACTAGAAAAAACTTTTGTTGGAATTGAGGACACTATGTCCATCGGACCTAGAATGAGAAAAGTCATCATCACCGGTCTGTGCCCTCTTTGACTCCCTAGACTTCTCTTTTAGCTTTTCCTCTTTAATTTGTTGGGCATGGATCATCAAACGAGATATATCCATTTATTTGATCAAAATGGCGATACGACACTCCTTAACCACTATTTTGAACACACCAAAAACAAACTTACTTATACTTGCCCTAGCATCGGCAACCATAGTCGGAGCATACTTAGCTAGTTGAGTAAACTTGAATGCACAATCTTTCACACTCATGTTCCCTTGACGAAATAAATGAACTCAAGCACCTTCGCCTCTCTCATCTCAAGAGGGAAGAAATGATCAAGGAAAGCCCCTTTAAATTTCTCCCAATCAAGAGCACCCGTATCAATAGCCCTCTCCTCCTTCTATTGGTTGAACCAAACTTGAGCTACACCCTTGAGTTGGTAAGCGGCTAATTCCGACTTTTCCACCATTGATACTCCCATAACTCCACTGTCTTATAAATTTCATTACCAAAATCTTGAGGATCTCACCAACTTTCGATCGATGAAACTCCAAGGGATTCGTCCTAGAAAAGTCCTCACCCTTATCGCCGCCATACACACACTTGGGTTCACAGGAGTAATGGTCTCTCTATTAGCTTGTGTCATCATATCTTGAGCCAACACTTTGGAAAGCGGCTTAGAATTTTGCATGAGTCACTTTCTCGACCAAAGGATCGACCGGTACTTGAGGAACCTCTTGATCCACATCATAGCCACATTCTTTCTTGCATTAGCTATCTGAGGAGGCATATCCTGAAATGCATCAAACAAGAGTTAGGAGAAATACCATTATAGAGATGAACTATACGGCACAACTTTAGAATAGTGAAAGAAATGAAGTTTCCTAAATACCTTGTAGCCTCATATTCATAAATGTGGTGCGCTTCACAATTATGAATAAGACTCTACTCGATGTGGCTTGTCAGAAAACCTAGGATCTTTCTAAAACCTGATGCTCTGAATACCAAGTTTTTCATGATCCAAAGTATCCCTTAGACGTGACATGGCGAATTGAACCCCGAGAGGCCCTAAACAAGTCACTTGACATAAGCATGACATAATGAAATACAATTTTAAAAGATATAATCAAGATAAGTCTCAAATCATAAAATGACATAAATGATACGAATAGAGTACATAAGAGATATGCAAAATACTACTAAGTCCGACACAGGCCTTTCTTACATCATAAAAGTGGTTAGGACGTAACACCTACACCATGTACAAGTCTAAAACTAGAAAGATGGTAAAAGCAATAAAGGAACTAAAACATCAATGGCCCTGTCCTCGGAGCATGAGGACTCACCAATCTAAGTGATCAACAGCTGAGCAATCCCAATACTAACCACATCCAGAAGGAGAAGCGTTGAACCATATATTATGAGACAATATAGGCACAAATATGCAATAGTACATTTAATGTACTAAGTATGGGAAAATGCATAAAAACATAAAATAGGCATGATAATATAATGAACTTTAAACATGATATCCATGATCAAGTAAAATATAGTAAAAACCTTTAAAGAATCCATGAGTCATAATCGAGGTTAATGCATACTTAAAACATATGGAAAGCTTTCATAAAATCTTTGAGGAAAATATAGTTCATTTGTGAAATATTTACTATTAACCGATAATAAAACCATCTGAGTAATAGCATACAATCCGGCATGACCCTCACATCGAAAAGGGAAATCTACTTGTCAAGGTATAATTCGATCACATTCATTCATAATTGCTATTGTGGATCCACTAGCTAGGTCAATTAAGATAATCCTATGGGGGCACATAATTTGAGATGAGGAGATTGCTTCTAGAGACCCGGCCTCTGCTAACGAGAGAGCCTCCATCTCAAAGTCCTCTCGGTTCTTAGTAAATCCCAATGAAAGACATAATCATATTCATAATCAAAAAACTTGGAAAGGAATAATTAAACTATCAATCCAATCATAAGCCATCATAGAGTAGCTCTTTTTAAATCATGATTTCATAACTTTCATAATAGCCATTTGCCTTTTTGAGCATCTAAATCATGATTTCATTCATTTGTGAGAAAATCTTTTACAAATTATTGGTACTTATCTCAAAAGCATCCATAGTTCATAGATCATCCTTTTTATAAAACATGCATAGCTTTCATAATCATAATACATAGTTCATAAGTTTTGTTCATAAGTTCATAACCATAATCAAGTATAAAGTATGGGTCCAAATGAAATCAATTGAAAATCATATAATTAAATCAAATTATGCATCATAATATTGAAAATAAATAATTGAATCATAATAAATAGGACCCATGAAGAATTGTATAAAACCCTAGATAATTGGGTGAAATTAATTTAGGAGATTGAGATTCTTTTGGGACCCAATGGATGAAAGGAATCCATTGGTGAATTCCCAAATACCTTGACAATTAAATCCCAAAAGAAATGGAGAATGAGACGTTGAATCCTTTGAAACCCTAGTTTTTCACCTCGGAGCTTGAGAGAGAATTTTAGAGAAGAAAACTTAGGAGAATTGGGAGATTTTGAATGAATGAGAGAAATTAGGCGTAGTTGAAGGTAGAAACGGTTATAGGGGTATTTATAGGACCAAAACAACATAGTTTAGGGATTAATTAGGTAGGAAAAGACCAAAACACCCTTAATTAAAAACTACCAAAACACCCTACTACTTCGTCCTACGGTCCATGGAAACTTCTACGGATCTTCATGGCCAGTCGTAGAATCATTTACTAGGAACTAAAATTCTGAAAAATTCCCTTGAAACCATTCTGCGGGTCGTCAACCTTTCTACGGTCCGTAAACCCCTTCTGTAGAATCCAAATTAAAGTCCAAACTTTCACCAAGTCTAAATCGCTTCTACAGGTACCTTCTACAACCCATAGATCAAAATACAATTTGTCCTATTCCTTTGTAGGTCAACTTACTGGGACTCGACATTTCCAAAACTCAACCCAAGTCCTACGACTTCCTTCCTACGGCCCGTAGGACTTCCTATAGTCTATAGGTTGGACTCATAGATCACGACATTAGTGCCAAAAATAAAACTTTCCCTTTCCAACTCAACTTTCATTTTTGAGGTGTTAGAGTAACCTTTGTGTAAGTTGTTGTATCCTATCAACACACATGGGTAGGTCTTTGGATTGAACTTGTTACTAGCCTTGATATAAGGTAAACACCTACAACTAAACACCTTTAAGTTGTTGTAGTCAGGTTTCTCACCATATAACTTAACAAATGGAGTCAACATCTTTAAGACTGAGGAGGGCAGTCTATTAATGAGGAATACAAGAGTGAGAAATGCCTCAACCCATAGAAACAAAGGAATATTAACATGAAGTAGGAGAGTTAAGACAGTCTCAACAATATGCCTATGATTTCTTTCTGAGACTCTATTTTGTTAAGGTGTTTTAGGACATGAAATGTTCCTTACAATACCACAATCTTCTAGATGTTTAATGAAGTGTGTTTTGGTGAATTATTCACCTCCATTACATTGGAATATCTTTATTTGTTTAGAAAATTATTTTTCCACCATTTTTGAAATTTGACAAATACTTCAAAAAATTCAGACTTCCTTTTTAGTGGATGCAGCCAAGTATATCCTGTGTGATCATATACAAACACTACATAATATCTCATATGTTGATAAGATTCAACAGGAGCAGGTCCCCACAAATCGCAATGTATTTTAAATAAGGTTTCCTTCTCAATTTTATTCCTCAAGCCAAATGAAAGCTTACAACTTTTTCCTAACTGACAACTAGAGTAGACAGTGGGCATTTTATTCCAACTACTAACATTAATGCAACTATTATTACTCAAAAATTTTAAAAACTACAAACTAGGATGTCCTAATCTAGTATGCCAAATGGTGCCTGATATCTTCTAGTCTCGTGTAGCAGCCAGAGCATAGAGATTGTTATCTTTCAAAGCATAGCGTTCACTTTTTTTTTATCCCTTGACCAGTAGTGCCCTTGTCTTCTTGTCCTTTACAACAAAGTTAGTTTTATCACACTCAAGAGTGCAACAATTGTCTTTTGCAAGTTTACTAACTGAGAGTATATTCTGAGTAATCTTAGGGACTACAATGACCTCTTGTAATTTCATACCTGATCTAGTTGTATTTCCAACATATGTTATGTCTAACTGTGATCCATTTCCAACAATGATTTTATCAGATCTATTGTAGTGTTTAAGGTCAGATAGAATACCTGAGTTGTTTGTCATATGACTACTGATTTCTGAGTCCACATACAGAGTGTCATCAGTAGCAGATGTATCCTGCAGATTGAAAACAACCAATGATTGTGGTAGTTCATCTGTATATTGGTAAGAGTAGTCACACCTATAAAAATACTTAAGAGTTGTATGGTTATTCCTACCACATATTTGACATGACTCGGTAGTATTCCTTTCCTTATTCCACTTGGGAAACTTTGATTATTTTGAAAACTTGTTCCTTGTCCAGCAGGCTTGAAGCCTCTTCCTCTAGAGTTTAACTTGTTGTTTCCTCTTCTCTGAGAGTAGTTTTCACTTCCCCGGCTCATTTGGGCAGAGAATGCCATGTTATGGTTCCGTTGTGGCACCTCTTATTCATCCTCCCTCATATCAAAACCCCTGTGAGCATTAACAAATTGATTAAGGGTGGGATATGATTTCTTACCTAGCATGACAGTTATGAAGGTCTTGTACTTGAGACCTAAACCTCTAGCAAAATTGATTACTTTAGTATCTTCATCCACAAGTTTGTGAATGGTTGCAAGGCCATCATGTATGCCTTTGAATTCTTTAATGTATTCATCAATATTCTTGGTTCCTAGTCTAACACTTTGCAGTTGTAGTTTAAGCTTAAATTCCTTATCTTTTGTTGCTTAAAGATAGGCTTCTTCCAAGCATTCCAACATTTCCTTGGCAGTTGAGAAACCCATAATCAGATAAATGCTTTCTTCTATCAAGGTGCCTAAGATCCAACTCCTTAGAAATACAGCTTTCTCCTTCTTGTCATCAATATTGTCGCTATCTTCTGCATCTTTCTCAATCGTAGTAGCTGCAGCTTTCTCAGCAGCCCTTCTAGTGGAACATCTACCTTTAGTTGGTTCATTCTACTTGGTGAGATAAGTTAATATCATCACCTGAATAAAAGGCATCATTTGTGTCCTTCATAGGAGGTAGTTTGTTAGCTTAAGTTTAATAGAACAAGAGGCAATAAGGTGGGGAAGGGAAGTTGTGAACAGGGTATTGGTAAGGGGAGCTATAATAGTTGAAAGTGTGGTTATTTTTAGATTCAATACTTAGAGAGCGGAAGAGCTTGTGTGCTCTGATACCATGTGGAATTCTCAAGTAAAAGAATGAGAGAAATCATGGATTGTATTCATGATGTAAACCGTCGAGTACATGATCATTATATAGTAGTGAATTGTAGAGTCCTAGGCTTGCTATACTTAGAGTTCTACTACAATACAAATATACAATTTATAAGAGTAGAGGTTGACTACTACTACAACAATTATAACTTATCCTAGTCGACTTCAGTTAATACAAGACATAGCAGCCTAGTCGACTTTAGCTAACACAGTAGCTCAGTACTAGTGTGACTCTAACCCCATAATAGTTGTACATGTTGATTGTACCACATTATTTAACTTGTTCCTTATCTTCAGGGTCTCTTATATTCAACAATATTATTTTATTATATAGATTCAGACGCTCAGTATTCAACTCGCGGTTAATATGATCTCATATTAGCTCAATGGTAGAGTTTAATAAGTCCTCATTTCTTGAGGACAACCCTTATATTTATTTTAGCTATTTATTCATTCAATTTTCAGATAGTTGGAGTTAGCTAGGGGTTTTTCTAACAACTCATCTTAGTAGAGGCTTTTTTCAGCTTATGTTTTATTCGGAGGTTCCATTTAGTGTTTTGAATCTAATAAACTATTCAGATTCAGCTTCTGTATCAGTCATTTTTAGTTTTTTATATTTGCATCGCAATGTCATGTCATACCATGGGTTATCTTGGGGTTCTAAGAACCGTGTTACGACTAGGAGGTAGTCTCGGATTGTGACAAATATGTTAAGGATATTTTTTATCTAATAGGTAGAAGAAGGGGAAAATTTGAACAGGTTCAGGGCATTTTTTATCCAATAGGTGGAAGGAGGGGAAAATTTGATCTAACGGTGGAAGGAGAGCATTTTTAACCTTTTTTCATTTTCAAAATAAGGAAAGTTAGGATCCCTTTGGCCACAAATTATTCACTTTTTTCGTAAATTGTTATTCGCTTTATTTGAAAATTAGTGTTTGGCACTTTTTTCACTTTCACTATACATATTAAAATAACTTTTACCTTAAAATATTATTTTTGTAAGAATAACTCCATTTAAATTATATTTCATGTTTTTTAGGAAAAGTACATTCGAACAACCAAATACTATTTGTATAATATATAACCAAACAAAACTCCTTCAAAAATTCCAAATAAAGTCAAAAAATATTTGTAAGTAGTTCATAGTAACTCGCATATGGAATATAATCTGTAACATTATATGACTATCTATTTTGGGATTTGTATTACTCTTTTAGAGGACATTAATTGTATGTTTAAGTCAAGTTGGGTGATTTTGGTGGTTTTTAGAATTTAAGGGGAATAATTCATATTTAGAAAATGTATATACAAATTCCAAATATTCTTTGCAAAAAATATGGTCAAACACAACTTCAATTTTTAAAATTTCCAAATAAAGTGAATAATATTTAATTTTCATAGTCAAATGCCTACTTAACATGCATATATTCAGATCATTTAAAATTTATTGTCTTGCTTCAACTAACCAGTCTATGGTTGCAATGTGCGTCACATGTTAATTAGTACAAAATATTTATAATATGAGCTCACATTATTGAATAATTAACTGTAACACCCCAAAAAATTTCTAAGCTAGAACTTGAACCATATTTTGTATTTGTATAGGATCGTACCAAATGATCTCTACTTATTCATATATGTTAAGGTTCATTACCAAGTGTAACACCCCGTATCCGAAAAAGGGAAAATAAACCAGATTTAGAAAGTTGCAGGTGTCAGCCACGGAGGCCAACCACGGACCGTAGGTAGGTCCGTGGGTTGGTCACCTTGGCAAAGTAGTTGAGGCCAAGAACTATGGCCTGACCTACGGACCGTAGGTCAGACCACGGTCTGTGGTTAGGGCCCGTTGTTCGAAGGCCTTAAAACATAGTCCCAGACCACCATCCATGAGTGTGCAGGACGGTCGTAGGTCCATCCAAGGTCCGTCGGTGGGGGTCTCGTGGTTCACTGCTGGCAGTTATTCCTCAGGGTTAGTTGGGTCTTTTCCTAATTAATTAGTTTCAATACTATGTCATTTTGGCTACGTTTAGGAACCTTACATAAACCTTTTTAATCCCAAATTCACCCACATTTACTTCATTCTTCTAAATTCACAAAAGATTCCCAAATCTCTCAAATATTCTCTCTCTAGAAACTTGAAGAAGAAGAAGAAGAAGAAGAAGAAGAAGAAGAAATCACCTAGGATTTTCAAGCTAAAGGTTCAATTCCTCCATTGAACGCTAGTAATTGGAGTTAAGGTATGATAGTTTTCATCCATGGAGTTTCCAAATTCCTCTATTTCAAATGGTAGAATTCCCCAATTGAGTTAGGGTATCGTCAATTATCATGGGTTCCATTCATTGTTGATTTAAATGAGCTAATTATGATCTTCTATGCATGAATTGATGAATTTCAATGCCTTCATGATGAATTCCCCTATGAACCCCTATGATCCCTATGTTTTCAAGTTATGAACTATATGTTGAGGGATTATGATCTTCAAGGAAGATTTTTATTAAATTGAACATGTATTACTAGTTTTACATGTATTTATGATGAAATTCATATCTAACCCATATTTTTCTAAGAGTTTATGATTGAAAGTGGGTTTTGACCTCAAGGAGGTAAATTATGGACTTATGCATTGTTTTATGAATCTATGCAAATGTTTTAAGGGTGCTTTGAGAGTAAAGTACCAATGATTATTATGTTGTGTTGTTAAAAGGACATTGTCACTAAAACACATACTAGCATGATGTGAAAGGTTTCTTCACATAGAAAGGATTCTTAGGTTGAAAGACTTTCTCACCTAAATGAATCAAGAGTAAGAGTTATCCTAATTAACTAGCTTGGAATGGTTGTCCAAGGCCACCTCTTCATGAGTAATGAAGTCAAAGTAAGAAATGACTATTCTGTGGGAATCTATGCTTAGCACCGAGTGGATATTGAATATGAGATGGAAGCTCTCACGTTAGTAGAGTCCGGGTTTCCAAAGTAATCTCATGGGATGGAAGCTCTCACATCAGTTGAGTCTGGGTTTCTAGTAGCAATCCCCTTATCCCATAAACTATGTGCCTCCATAAGTTGATTAGCTAGTGGATCCACTTAAGCTAGAAGTTCAAGGTTCTACCTTAGACAAGTAGATCACCTCTTTTCGGTGTGGGATAGACATTGGATTCCATGTTATAGCTCACATGGTCTCATGTCGGTTAAGGCTATTTCCCACAATAAGATTAATAATGAACTAAGACATTCTTAAAGAAGTATCTCGTAGTGTTCAAAGGTTTTAAAGATGATGCTAGCTTGCATTGAAGATGATGTTATGACTTATGTTTCCCAACTCTCTCATATGATGTTTTAACTTAGCAAATTGCATGTTATGAAATGAAATGTCCCTTTTAGCATGTTTTAAATATTTTATGCATGGCTATCATACTTGGTACGTTGTTTTGTACTAACGCAAACTCTTGCCTACATTTTTTCCAAATGTAGGGTCCGACAGTCAGGTTCGGCAGTTTTGTGGCTAGAGCTTGGATTTGATTGTTTCTCGAGCTTGGTGAGTCCTCATGGTTCGAGGACGGACTTTCTATGTTTAGTTTCTTTGTTGTATTTCACTTTTGAACATGATGTATGGGCTAGTCCAGAGTTCATTTTATTGTATTAGATGGCTATGATGAGACATAAGGTTAGACTTCTGCTTTACTTTTATAAAATGATTTAGACTTGGACTATTATTTTACTCTTATTGTTCTATTTCTTATGTTATGAGGACTAAGTGGCTTGTATGGAGTCCTTCAGGGTTCTATACGCCATGTTACATCTAGGGGGTACCCCTGGGTCTTAACACCAAGTGTAGGAACTGTATAGGAAGTTCTTTGGGGTCATTAGGGACCTCTAGCACTAAGTCGATTTGAAACATTTCCTACTTGCTAAGTTTTTCCATGAAATTATGTAAGAGTCAATTTCAAATGATCATATCTCTTACAATATGTGGTGTTAGGTGGATCATGACCTACCAAAGTAAAGATATATGTGTCTTCTTTACAATTCCACTAACCGTTCATTAATCGGAGTTTGGAGTAAAAAGTTATGACTCTTTTACTAGAGACGCTCCATTCTGAAATTCTGTCCAGGAACTACGACCATAAACTACCGGCTGTAAAAGCATCTATGGGTCGTGGTTTCAGCTCGTGAAATGGGATCATGGACCTTAATTTTCACCTGAAATCCATGAAACCGATCCACAAGCCTTGGATCATTTTACGGGCCATAAAAAGGTCAGTAGACCATGTTATGACCAGTTTATTAGGTGTATTAGTTGTATATCAAAATTTCCAAATTTCATAAAAATGCTATTGAGTTTCTTTTCACCCCTTGGTCAACCCCAACACCCCCCAAAAGCTCTCTTCAATCCTACTAAGTCTTGGTAAGTATTCTCCGTGATTTTACAATATAAATCCTAGAATTTCTACAAGATTCTTATATCAAAATCTTCTGCCTATCTCCAGTGATATTAAGAACTGAATTATAGGGTTCAAGACTTAAATTTTGAGCAAATCCAACAAGAGTTCTTTCTTCCATATCAAAGTAAGCATACTCTCATATTCCTCAAGTGATTGTGTATCATCCTAAGCAAGAATCAACCATCAAAACCTAGGATACGTAAGAAAATTCATCTCAAGGTCCAAGAATAATTTTTTGTGATTCTCCTTCAATGTTAGGATTCTTCGTCAAGATTTGTGGAGTATTTAAGGTTTGTAAAACCATCATATTGAGGAACTTAGTTCTTACTCACACCCAACACCAACAATTTCAGCTAGTAAGTTTAAAGTTGGGGTTCTTCACCTTCATGCTTCAAGTTCAGCGATTCTACCAATATTTTTCCTTTCAGGTATGTAGGATTTCATTAATTGGTATATTTTCACCCATTGAGTCCCAAAGAAAATCTTGTATTTTTAGATTTTTAATTCTATAGAAATCTAGAATTTTTATGATCGGCATGGATTTTAATGTATTTAAGTTTCTCTTCATTATCAATATACATGCTTTTCCATAAATTTTAGTATATTTACTTAATTGTATTTTCATGAACCCTCAAAACACATTGTGTCTTTTAAATTGCATGTTTTGTCAGAATATAGAAGTTTTTATCTACTTTATACTCAATTTTTCAACTCATATGTGTAAGATGTTTTTAGATAAACTGTTTATTATTTCAGTATCAAATTTCAATATTCATGAGCTATTTGGATTATCAATATCATCACAGATTATCAGTATTATTAAAATAATCAACATAAATTCTATTGGGATTATTACTTAGTACAGAGTGGACCTAGACTGAGACCTTTAGTAGCAATTGTTAAGTTTCAGAACTACGTATCACCGTAGGTTTTAAAGGACACCCATCAAAGCAGGACGGACTCTTTAGTCCTCTTTGGATATCAACTTAGTGGATCAATGTCAAATAGTGTCTCTTACCCTAGAAGGATATAGACTATAGAGCGCCCTCCCAGCTGGGGTACAGGTTGGACTCCATTTAGCTCAATGGATAATGTAGACTAAAGTTGTGCCAATTTTTTCTCAAGTCATCCATCTGCATCTTTGTCTTTACCAATTCATTGCTAGTGCTTTATCAAACTTTTTCTTGAGCTAACAACATTAGTTTTTGAGCTTCTTAAGACATTTCTTGTCATTTATCTAGGATTTCTTTCTGTCTAGTCTTTATAGCTTGAAGAATTGCTTCCCATTCTCGAGTTTGTTCCTCCTTTATATCGTACTCCAACTTCAACGTTTCTTCTATTCTAATGTTATTATCCAGTTTTTTCCTGTCCTCTTCGATGTTGGTTAAGAATTCCTAGTAATTTGACTTGGATCATGCCAAGTCCCTCCATTTCTTAACCATGAAAAGGAATTCATACTGGAGTTTTGCCAATTGGTTGGCTTGTTCATCGCTAAACAACGAAGGACTTACATTTAAAGGAGAAATTGCACCACATATGTCTTTTTCATTGGTCGGATCATGAGTCAATGCCTCCAAAGATAGTCAGGTTAGACTACCTTTGGAGGCATTGGCTCTTGACCTGATGAATGAAAAAGAAATGTGTGGTGCAATTGTTGCTTTTAATGAAAACCCCTCGTTGTTTAGTGATATACAACCCAACCAATTGGCAAAACTCAAATATGAATTCCCTTTTATGGTTAAGAAATGGAGGGACTTGGCACGAGACGAATCAAGTTACTAGAAATTCTTGACCAACTTCGAAGAGGACAGGAAAAAATTGGATAATTGAATTAGATTAGAAGAAACATTGAAGTCGAAGTATGATCAAAAGAAGGAGCAAGCGCGAGAATTAGAAGCAGTCCTGACAATCACCAAAAGAAGTCTTCTACCTCACTTTTTTGGAATCACCACTCAAGTCTTTGCCAAAAAATGATAAAGGTCATTTTATTATACAAATAAAAAACCAACAATCATAGAGGTTAATAATTAAATAATAAAATTTCAATCAACATAATTATAGGAGATTTACAAGTTGCACATTAGAAGAGAAGTATAAAAAAGGTAGGTAAATAAGAGCTTGAAACATCATGGCATCTCAACCTTCCACTTTAGAAAGGTCTCATTGAAAAAAATTGCTTCTAAGAATATATATTTGCAAAAATTATATAACAATCAGATTCTAACAACCTAATTAGACTATACAATGAAGTTTATGATATAACTGTCGGGAACTATGTCAATTATTTCTTACATTGTGAAATATTAAAGAGCATGGTGGAAAGAAATAGAGCTTACCATCCACCGTTAATTGAGCTCCTAACCTCACAACATGAGTGTTAGACAAAATTATCTTTCTCCAAAAAGATGAAGGATTGACAAAGTACATCGCCTGCAATAGCGCTAATAAATCGATGCTACTTTTATGTTATAGATTCCTAGTGCTCCCTTAATTTTTTCTATTTCTCTAAACCTTCATAGATTGGTCTTGACCATCTTGCTTTTTTCCTATTTTTCTAAGTTTAATTTCTTTACTTATCTTTTCTACTTTATCTTATACTGATCTTGAAGTTTTTATTTTAGGCGTTTTTAGTTACAATTAATCTTGTATTATCTCCTGAGGCATATTCATAATTTAAATAAAATGAGTTAAACTTTAAAGTTCTTAATATTGAACACAATATACTTCTAAAACCACAATTATAAAATAAATTATAGTTTTAAATAAAAGAACAAAAATGAATAAATAAATCATTAGGCTGAGGCGCAGATATCTTGCTCTGTTTAAGGATATTCAAGCCCACTGCAACATAATCTACACCAATCAAACAGTATATCTCTTGACTTGTCCCCTGCAGGATACAACAGCCCAACAACGTCGTACAACTCAAGAAACTCCGGATTAGTTGAAGAGTCCAAAGCTCAACATAGAAACACTTTCCTTCAACATATAAATATTCTCTTTTTTATAGTTAATATAATTGAAGACTTAGAATATTTTATTTGTCTCAACTCTCTCTTTCACTACACTCACCTCACTACACACTACAATAATTTTCCACACTTCTCATCTTTTCTTACATTATTTTTCAACCCAAAGGAAGATCACAATTTAAGGTGATGAATTCTTCCTTGCAATGAATAGGATGATAATGGCTAGTAAATTGGATAAATGAATGGCCTATAGGTTACAAGAATAAAGAGGTAGAATAATGGATGAAATGAAGAGTTGGTGGTTACAAAAGTTACTACAACTAATGAACACATTCTTCCACAATTGATGAGAGTTAAGAGGCGTAAGTGTAATGTCCACCAATGGGAATAATATGATACATAACGTGACATATAATATATATTTTTTGATTAATATTAAAATGTCACACCAACACCAACACCAACACCAACTTTTTCTTGAGCTAACAACATGAGTTTTTGAGCTTCTTGAGACACTTCTTGTAGTTCATCCAGGATTTCTTTCGGTCTTTATAGCTTGAAGGATGGCTTTCAATTCTTTAGCTTGTTCCTCCTTTTATCGTACTCTGACTTCAATATTTTTTCTAATCTACTCCAACTATCTGGTTTTTTCCTGTCCTCTTCACAAATAATCAAGAATTCCTGATAACTTGATTCGGTTCATGCCAAAGTCCCTCCATTTCTTCACCACAAAAGGGAATTCATATTTGAGTTTTGCCAATTGGTTGGCTTTTTCATCGCTAAATAACGAGGAATTTTCATTTAAACACTACAAGAAAAGGGTGGATTACATGGGGATTTTTCTAGGGATTAGTATGAAAATTTGCAGGAAAATTTCCTGCGGACTTTCATACTAATCCCCAGGAAAATCCCCATGTAATTCAAACTTTTCTTGTAGTGAAAGTAACAATTGCACCACACATTTATTTTTCATTCATTGGCTCATGAGTCAATGTCTCCAAAGGTAGTGTGATTGAGCATTCAAATATTAACTTTATACAAGTGTTTGGATTGAAGAAGTACTATTGCGCTGGAGGCATGTTTGTTGGCTGGAAAACTTCTCTGGAAAAGACTTCAATAATGACTCATACTAAGATGCCTCCAACGCAACAATACTTTTTACTTTGACTTCAATGCCTGCCTCCTTTTCATCATAGTTCGACTTTTAATGTTTCAATCATTCTTGAAGTCCTTACCTACGAAGTTTTCTAGGCAACGTATATGCCTACATCGCAATAGTACTTCTTCAATCCAAACACTTGCAATGTTAATATTTGAATGCTCAATCAGACTACCTTTGAAGGCATTGGCTCATAATCCAATGAATGAAAAAGAAACGTGTAGTGCAATTGCTTCTTTAAATAAAAATCCCTCGCTATTTAGCGATGAACGAGCCAACCAAATGGTAAACTCAAATATGAATTTCATTTCATTGTTGAGAAATGGATGGACTTGGCACAAGCTGAATCAAGTTACCAGGAATCCTTGATCAACTTTGAAGAGGACAGGAAAAAATTGGATAATAGGATTAGACTAGAAGAAACGTTGAAGTCGGAGTATGATAAAAAGGAGAAACGAGCTATAGAATAGGATTGTGATTAGTTTTAATGCTCGAAATTTGAAGACACCAAAAAAAAAAAAAAAACTTTCTTTCCATACACTTTTCTGCTAAGTGGTGCACTTTGGTGATATATGTTTTTGAGGAAAAGAATCCATAAGAAGAACACGCCTACCAAATGATGTCTACTTTGAGAAAATGAAGAAATAGTTATCTATTCCAACATTTGATGTACAATAATTTTTTTGTGCCAGAATCTTGATTTTTATCTTCATAGCAGATTGTTTTAAGCATGTCACGTGAAAAGTTAGAATGAAGGAGTTTCCAAAGAGGAAGGAGACATTATTTTTTAAACGGACTATAAATAAAAAGTAGGACAAACAAATTGAAAATAATTAAGAATATGGCAGGGATATAAAAGCAGACATTGCTGAAAAAGACAAGAATGGAACACTAAGCATTTTTCATCCAGAATGGGACTACCTGTAATGACAATATATTTTTGGATTAATCAATAAAGGATACTAGGTGAAATTTATTGGAATTTAGGCAGAATACAATCTCCATTATAACGTTGGCTAGCTTAAGGGATGTAATTTTTGAACCATAGAAGATAAGAAACCATAACATAGCTAACATCCATCAACAGGGTCGAAGTACTATAACATACATTACATGTCTCTTCACACTAATGCATGCATTAATTATATATATAAGTAGTCCCTTGTTTGGTGCATTTTTTAATGCTATGTATAACTAATACACTATATTGTGTATTGAGGAGTGTATTACTAATATCATGGATTTTTAGGTATTAGTAATGCAAAGGATTTAATATATGCATTAATATGGTTAAAGACCTAATTACCCCTCAAAAGTACTTTTACATCTTTTCCACCATAATTGGTAAGGATACTTTTATAAATAAATATTTTTATACAATGCACATTATTTTTAATACACCAAACCAAACAATGCATAAGAAATAATCTATGCATAACTAATACAACTATAACTAATACATGCATTACTAATACACTCTATTGGGTATTACTTTTATACACTCTACCAAACGAACCCTTGTATCAAAGTGATTATTACGAGAATTACCAGTATCTAACATCACACCGTTACAGAAATTACAATGACAATCACCAAGACAAAAAATATCAGGCCATCACCTTGTAGCAAAATATCAAACACTCAGTTAATGGTACGTTCACTATACTAACAAATGGTTGCTAGTTAAACCCGAGTCACGAATTAGCATTTCCATGTAATAAGAAAGCTAAGCAAAAAGGTCTCAAAAATCTTTCCTAGATCTTAGAGAAAGATTGAGATAGCCATGTTCTCCCAAAAGATTAATGTGAATGTTAATATTTTCAAGTACCTAGAGATCTCTATAGTACCATCAGCTGATTACACTACATTTGAAGGAGCCAAACATACTGTATCAGTCACCAGAGGCGAACCCAAGACTTGAAAACTTTGGGTACACCAATATAAACATAGCTCAAATATGAGCTCTAAGCTAAACTTTAAATAAAAACAATAAAAAAATGTCTGTAGTTGGATTCAAACCCTGATCTCATGGGTGGTATCTCCAGCTTGTACCAGTTGCACAAGGGCACTTCTATGGGTGCACTGTTAAATATATCCTAAGTTCTACCAGTTCTTCAAAATAGATATACATATATACATATGATTTTTTCGGAAGTTACCGGGTGCACGTGCACCCCTTTCAATAGTGTGGGTCCGCCTCTGTCAGTCACAACATAGTGTAGTTTTGTTACTGAGTCTTCACGTCCAAGCTCCTTAGGAAAACCAGAAGCAATGTATATGGCTTCGCGCAGTTATCAGGAAATCTTAGAGAAAGATTGAGATAGCCATATATATTGAGGTTGTGTGTATATTCCATAAAAGATAAACAACTAGCAAAATTCGGCACCATGACGCGGCAAATAGACCTGATGGCATCAATCAACTTTAAGAGCTGAGGCCACCCTTAACTGTTAAACCAACCTTCCATGTATCCATTAAAAAATTGGTCTATATATGTTTGTTTCCAACTGCATGATATCCACAATAAAGTAAACCGCGTAAGAACATGGAAAATATAATATACCAGAAACTACACCTCAATTTGTGATTTTGACAAAGCATGTATACACAATTAGAATAGTCAATTTCTTAATTACATATAATTTAAATGAGACACTGCACTTGAGCTAAAATACACTTAATGGAAAGCAACATCGATCTCAAGAAGCAGGAGTTACCCCTTGATAATTTATAACATTAATCTGCAGAATAAGTAACCCTGCTTGTTGATAAGTTTATTTTAAACCACAAATTATTCACCCCGAACGTATATTAAGGTGTAAATTCAGTCGCATTCTGGATCTAAACATTTGTCCTCTTGGAATTAAAATATTCTCAATCTAGGTTCTATTATAATTTGTCGATTTGGGAACTAAACTCTCACACGATGTAATGAACAAGTCATAAAGCTAACAAATATAACAACGAGATCAAGTGATGAACTAGATCAATTAACAAAAAAGAGACCATATATAGCACATCTCAATGAACTACGTAGCTAAGGGTAGACCAATACTAGAATGGAGAAATTAGTAGGCTGTCCTAGTCATGCAGTATTAGGATACTCAGGCATAGCATAAAATGTAACAACATTAGCTTGCATTTAAAAACTCACACTAATTTAAGCTATTTAAAACATGAGTACCCTTCTTGGTTTGTTAAGATACATAGATTATCCTAAATGCCCATAGCTATAGGAGCTAATAGAAAGAGTTTGTCAACAAGCACGTCACATTTCAAGATCAATCCAAATGCATTATCATAAACGGTATTTACAACATAAAGTTCACCCTTAAATAAATAGAGTCAAAGATGCCTCAAATTTGCACGCCGAGTATCCACGACTGTTGGACAGAATACATAGCATCCATTAGAATTTTTGAGTAGTTATCTTACCATTTTCATCCTTAGAGTTTGAACAGTAGTAGTGCACTTCTGAATCTTTAAATAAAATGAGTTCGAGGGTAATAGGAGCAGGTGTGTCGCTTGAATCTCGGTCATAGTTAAAGGGTGCTAATTATAATTTATCCCTTTAAATAATCAAGCAACAACTTAATCAATGAATCTAGGAAACTTTTGACATTAGAAGTATCATTTTTCTAAATAAATAAAAAATATTAGGATGAAAAGGTAAAAGCGAAATTAGGAGAGAAAAGAGAAAAACTAGTTGTAAATTCGTGAAATATTAAGTGGTCATAACTTTGCGCTTGATTGTCCATTTTACACAAACTTTTTTTTGATTTCGCGTATTTTTTCGAGATCTAACTAGACAAACTGCCGCTAGGCGGTTTGGCCGAGCCAAATTTTTGAAAAACTTCCGTCATCCAATTCAATTTTTATTTTCCCCCAATTTGATAAACAAATTTCAACAAATTTTTTATAAATATCTGATTAAATAAAAAGAATCTCAACATTAAAATTATGTAGTAATGCATATGAGAATATCAATTTCAATTTTGAAAATTCAATTTATCAAATAAAAAAATTTAAAAAATTGTTTAAAAACCTTGGGAAGTCCACGTGTTGCATCCCTACTTTTTGTAGAAATTCGGTCGTGTATTTGAAAAATATATATATATTTTTTGCAGAAACGACATTCGGATTGATCGGTCGTGTAGGACAGGTGACGGGGGCGCTTAGGATGGGCGT